>PVKU01013632.1:0-27623 GCA_004027475.1 Anoura caudifer
AGCCTGGATCCCGGACGTGTGCTTCTCTTCCTTGCAAGTACGGTACCCTGACTTAGGGCAGAGGGAGATAGGAAGCACTGTGGGCGTCTGTGGGTATCCTGAAGGACTTTGATATTTTAATGAAGTTAAGTTGCTACTTTAACTCTGTATAGCATTAAATAAACATTTCCTTTCCTTTTCACAAATCTCTGGCTTTGAGCGGCATCTTTCCATAAGGCGGCGGACAATAATGGACCTTCTGTTTGCTCTGTAACAGTGTGACATTCGGCCAGACCTCTCTGCTTCACCACCTCACTTGCCTTGACCTTGGCAAACTAGGAGAGGGGAAGGTTGCCTGTCACATGTACTCTCACCGTGGACTGAACCCACAACCCAGGCATGGGCCCTGACTGGGAACTGAACTGGGGACCTTTTGCTTTGAGGGATGACACCCAGTCAACTGAGCCACACCAGTCAAGGGAACATGTAAAGGGATTTTTAAATTCACTTTTCAGCTGAGTTCACTGGGAAGAAGTCAAGACCAGGATTGGAGAACTGCTCCCGCAGACACAGCCTCTGACCTGGATACGCCTTGGAGCTGCTGTCCTGGGCAGCGTGCAATGTGCCCTGCGAGTCAACACAAATCGAACATGATTCTTATCTCAAAAATGTAAAGCAATTAATGTAAAAGCCTTTGTCTTTTCTCTAACAAAGCGCATTGGAAAGGCACAGAGGCAAAGGAGGAAGGGAGAACCATCAGGGTGATGTGAACAGTGGATGTTGGGCACCCTCACGCTCTCATAGTGCCCAGGAGAGAAGCTGGACGCTGGTGTTTCCCAGACAGGTTCC
The DNA here is from genome assembly GCA_004027475.1 of Anoura caudifer. Lineage (NCBI taxonomy): Eukaryota > Metazoa > Chordata > Mammalia > Chiroptera > Phyllostomidae > Anoura > Anoura caudifer. Next base: position 829 of record PVKU01013632.1, read on the forward strand.
CGAGGTTGAGCAGAGAGAAAACAAATACAAAAAAACTGCTGGTACAAGGGCTGACGCAGAGGCTAACTGCTGCAGGGGCGTTGCTCTAGGACTCTCAGCAGGTGCAGATGGGCAGCAATATCTCACTGTGTTGCAGAAAATGGTAGAAAGAATCCCAAAGGGCACCTGACATGGTATATTTGATTCTGTTAACCCACCCACCAATCTTATTTTTTCGGAAGTCAAAAGCAGTCCACATATGGCATGGATGTTCCTTACCCTCCTAATTTTAAAATAATTCCATTTCAAAATCGTTTTATAGAAAGAGGACAAGATATATAGAGCTGAGTCAAGTGTTATGTGAGCTCCTTACAGAAATGGAACTTTGAGTTTATTGTTTTTATAAATGTACACATAGGAAGGAAGGAATAAAAGGCTTGGCATAATGTTTAGGTCAGTCAGAAGAAGAAAGGTCAGGTGCCCATTGAAGTTTTCCTCTTATTCCACTGAGTTATTCCAATATTCCAGAATGAAAACTGTGGACAGGAAGACCCAAGACATCCAGGGATGAGGTGGGTTGAGGGGCTCCGAATGGAACGTTCTTGACAATCAAAGGAGCTCTCACAACCTAAGTTTCTTCAGAGCAGAAAATTTCTCCACTTCTTTTGTTTTTACCTCTGACATGGTTTCATTCCTCAGTGGATCCTCATTCTGATGGGCTGAATGAAAGAAGAACTCTGGAGTACTTTCATTGAATTACAATACACTGTGGCTCCAAATGCTTCAACAGCTGAAATAGGCAGCGGGCCCCCTGGCGAGGTCTGTGAGGGCTGAAGCGCTCGGTTAACTAGCTGCTCTGGCCAACGCCTGCAGTCTGCTGGCAATTTCGATTCATAGGTCAGGTTTTAATTTCTGCAGTTTAGAGACTGTCTCTGCCATCTCAGCGAAGTTCACAACCGCAGAACACCTGTGAAAACAGAGCTGAGGCAGCAGAGAGCGTATCCAGGAAGAAGGGGGTTACAAGATGCTGGAGTTTTCCTTAAAAGATGATATGTGGCATTCTCATTGCGCAATGGGTTGTGCTGTATTACAGTACTTATTTGATTCTGGTACTTTTATGATGTTATCCTCTATATTTGAATCTAGACTGAAATTCTGCTTCAAAGGGTACAGTTGCGATCCAGCATTATTTCGCAGCATTTGCTCTGGTGTGCTTGCACCACTGTGCTATGTTTGGTGTACAGGGTCTAATTGTTTTGACCTTCAAATCACAACCCCTGTAATTAAGGCCAGCATCCACTGTATCTCCCGGCTCAGCTGTTTTGATTGCAGTGATTGTCAATTAATCAAGGTAGGTATCTCTTAGTTCCATGAATCCACTATTCTTTGAAGGTTTTTATTTCCTCATCAATCTTACCCTCTTTGTTCCAGTCTCAGGAGATAAGATGTCCTTTCTAATGTTTAAGGCCAGTCTGCTTTTTTTGACACCATCTTCTCTTGGAACTTCCTCCACAAAACATTTTTCTTTTATCTGTATCCTCAACTTTATCCCCTCGAATGGCTCTTTCCTAGCAAGGCTATAAACTTGGGATTGGAGATAAATTTCACTACTTCATCCATGGGAAGGCCAGAGTTTGTTCTTTTCACTTTATCCCAAGTTCGAGGGCAGGGTGGCTTTGTCTTCCACACAAACGGTGCCGTTTCAGAATACCCAGGGAAACCCTATTCCAGGGTTAATGCTTAAAGAGAATCTTGGGCAGCTGAAGAAGGAGTTGACTGCATGGCGTAGACTGGATGTGCAAATCAAACTTAAAACTCTTTTCAGTGGCAGTTCAAATCGTTTTCCAATTTTAACTTAGGTGCACTACTCTAATTCTGCTTTATGCATGCATTTGTGGGGCAGAAATTATGTACACAACATAGTACTCATCCTCTCTGCTTCTCTTTTCCTGAGATTTACCCTCATACTTTCTAGTCTCCATGGTTGCTATCAATTATGTACATTCTTTTGATCCTAATCAGAAATAAGTGGGTTTTTTTGTTTTGTTTATTTATTTATTGACATGAGAGATATTGGAGAGAGAGAGAGAGAGAGAGAGAGAGAGAGAGGCTGTTCCATTTATTTATGTACTCATTGAGATACATGAGTTGATTCTTGTATGTGCCCTGACTGGATTTCGAACCTGTAACCTTGGCATATCAGGCTGATGCTCTAATCAAGTGAGCCACCTGGTCAGGGCAGAAATATGTTTTTTTCCTCCATTTTTAAAAATTTTAATTGTTGTTCTTGTACAGTTTTCCATCTTCTACTCCCATCCCAGCAGAAATATGTTTTTTTTTTTTTTGTTTTGTTTTGTTTTTTACGTCAAAGTTTTAGTTACTGCACTTGGTGCCACCTTCATTCTGCTTGTAAGTTAAATGTCATTAAAAATGTATACAAATTCTGTGCTGGTTTCTTCTACCCATTCTTGTCTTTTCTTCAGAATTTGCCTACTGTGTTTTTTTTTGTACTCTTCAGTATCTTCAGGTTATTACTTTACTTTATTTTTCCCACAGTTAATAGCTGCTATCTAGATGGTTAAATTTAGTAGGAGCTTGTTTAGTTGTATCAGACACGGATACTGGTTTTATTTTGGAAGAGGTGTGGTACCCACAATCCTTTTAGAGTCTAGGGCCTTTGAAGTCTTTGTCAGCTATGGTTACACTTTGCATGCAGTAAACATGTTTGTTTAATAAATACACTCAAATAAATTTTTATTGAATGAGTAGATGAATTAAACATTTGGTCTGATTATTTTTTCACTGAACTGGAAGGTTGTTTGACCTAATTAGATGCGACAGCTCTTGGACTTTTGTTATTCTTTCTTTTTAAATTTTTCATTGTATTTTTCCCTTTACTATTTATCCCCCTTACACCCCCTCCCCCTGCAACCACCACACTGTTGTCCATGAGTCCTTTTTCCTCTGTACTTGATCCTGTTAACCCAGTTTATGGACTTGCAGAGAGGAAGCAGCGATTTTTGTTTATCTACATGGTTTTTTCTCGGTGGATTTTTGCTTTACTTAAGCTAACATTTCTTGAGAATACCTGCCATTGTTTCCCAGCAGTAAAAATCAATCAGCCAGAAGAAAAAAAATACCTTCAGTTTTAGAACCATAAGATAAACATTGTTTATTTGTCATTATTCTTAAGGAACAGATTGTGAGCAGGTCACTTGGGTAAATAAGATTGCTCTAGCTTCTAGCAGAATAATAGAAAACGCTTTGTAGAAAACAACCATGCTAACTTAAGTGTTGTAAGGAACATGAAATATGAGCAGTCAACAGTCTATAATTATAAGAAACTAATTTGATTGCTTTTTTCAAAAATAATTCAATTACTGAAGTAGGAGTCAAAGGAAATAGAACAGATGTTTGATCCAATACCTCATAAAGTATTTTACTTAGCCACATATAAATGAATTAAAATTGATTTTATGAAATGTCAATTCAGGAGCAGCAAATGCGGTGCAATTGAACCCCAAATTACTCAGAAGATTTATTTTTGAACAACACTATGTAACTTAGAATTGAAGAAGCCTATGGAAATTTGGAGAAAAGGATTAGTAATGAAAATTTGAAGACTATGTATTGCTAATGGGAATATTAAAATCTAGGAGCTTAATGTCATAAAATATTTGCTTAATAGAGTACTTACTCATTAGAGCATATTATTAAATAGAAGTAGAGAGAGACTGAAGAAATGGGCAAGGGGAGCTACTGTGATTTAAAAATCGGTCCCCAAATTCTTTGATAGTCCTCCTTGTCAAAAGGTATAGTTGAACCTTCCCAACCTTGACTGTAACTGGATTGAGTGATTTACTTCTCAACAGGAAAATGTAGCAGAAACTCTGATAGATAACGTCTGAGGCCAAGTCATAAACACCATTCTTGCCCCTCCCTTAACTTTTGCTTGCATGGCTCACCCAGGGAGAAACCAGCCTCTGGGGCATGAGGGCACTCAAGAGACCCCACGGAGAAATCACGGAGGAGGAACTGAAGCCTCCTGCCAACAGCCAGCACACATTTCCTAACGCTGGGTGAGCCCCACTCAGGCTTCCACGTGACCTCCGTGACCTCCGAGCACCGCGGGTCCAGGTGACCCACCTCCTGAGGGCCCCTGAGGCAGAGCCACCGGCCGTGGCACCACGGGTTCCTGACCCACAGAAATGGGGGATGATGAAATACTGGGGTTTTACGCAACTAAATTTTCAGGTAATTTGTTATGCAACAGGAGGTCACGAAAGTCTAGTTCTGCTTAATTTCAGGATTTCCTTAGAAATGGCATGGGAGCTTAATTTACATTAGTTATGTTAAATTAGATATTTGCTACCTCATTTTTGGTTTGGAGGCCAGTTTCCTCAGAGGACAGAGAGACTCCCCCTGTACCTCTCTGACACAGATACCGTGTGTGTGTAGGTGGTGGTGGTGGTAAGACAGTACAAATGAAGTAAAGCGGAGAAAGGGGATGCTTTTCAAGGTTCATACCTAAAATATCTATTCTATCCATTTGAACTTTTTTTGACTTAAGTGAGTTGCAATTAAAAGGCTGAACACCCTTGGTAATCACTTTATAATTTATGTACATCAAATCACCACATTGTACACTTTAAACATTTACAATTATATTTGTTGATTATTTGTCAACATGGAAAATAGTTGCTCTGGGGAAGGTGAAGGCCATCATTTGCATTTCACTGTAGACTATTAGCATAGATAATGACATTGCCCAGCGCAATGGTTAAAATAGGAGGGACTAGGATGGTCGGGGAAGATAGGCTTGGAGCATAAGCAAGGTAGGAGGGGCGGGCTGGGAAGGGCCCTGAATGGATTTGGGAAGGCGATAAGCAATTTGAAAGTGAAGGAAACTAAGGCACTTTTACTTTAAAAGTCATTCAAAACAACAGAACATTTAGTAAAATGGCTGGTGCCAAAGATCATTATCTCTCATTCTGAAACTTGCCCTTGGGGCTCTGTCATGGTTATTTTTAGAATACTACCGAAAATCTTCTTGGTACCCAATTCGGCATATTCTAAAAAATGTCAAGTTCAATGCCTGCCTTACCAAACATGTGTGAAGAATGGTTCACCCCAGCTTTGACACATAGATCACGTTATACGAAATACATCCACATGCCGTGTTGGAGATGGGCCACGCTGGTGCAACCAAGGACCGGGCTGAGCCCTGCCCACTCTGTGCCTCCTCTGTCACAGCACTGCACTCATGGGCTGCCTGGTGTGTGGGTTCTTTCCCCAAAGGTGCTTTCCTCCTCCCAGACTGTAAGCCAGCTTGTGCTTCGGGTCCTGTCTTACGCATTTTGGTGCTCCCTGTTGAACGTATTGGTATTGTATTGGTATAAGTATTTGTGGAATTATGTTGACTATGGAAAATCAAATTTATCACTTTGTTGAGTAGTATTAAGGTTATATGGCTTTATTTACAGAACCAGATTCTAGAAATATCTAATACTTGCTTAAGCCATATACTTATTGAGTCTTAAGCCCTGATGGGTGTCTCCTCAACTGTACATGAGGTGAGGATGGAGGGTTGAGATTGGGGGGTTAGTTAGGAAAATTGGATGGGATTGGAAGAAGGAAATATAGAAGGAGAGGAATAGATCGATTCCATGACATTGTTCCTGGAAAGAGGAATTGTAAGAGGTGAGAGAGAGAGAAAGAGAGAGAGAGAGAGAGAGAAGAGAAGAGAGAATATACAAGAGATAGACTATAGTTAGTGATACTGTATTGTATATTCGAAAGTTGCTAAGAGAGATCTTGAAAGTTCTTATCACATGAAAAACATTATAACTGTGTGATGATTATGTTCATTAGACTTATTGTGGTGATCATTTTGCAATAGAGACATATACAGGCACGACAAATACAGGTTTATAGTTATTTTATGGAAAAATAATAAATACTAATACAAGGATACAAAGATAAACTTTGTGTTTAGTGTACCCACAATTGTAAACCTACTTTTGCCCACATGGTATTGAATCATTTTTTATACACTTGAAACCAATATAATGTTCTATGTCAATTATATCTCAATTAAAAGAGATAAAGGAGGGGAACATAGAGAAAAAAGTGAAGAAAATGAGTGGAATATCGTGAAAGGTGGAATGTGTAAATAAGGGACAGAGGTTCTGAGAACAGTCAAGACATAAGCTCCAGGACCATGCTGATGAACGGATCCTTCAATGATTTTATTTCATATTGTGCTCATTTGGGTGTGTTGGTTTCAGGGAGTTAAGATGGGAACTAGATTAATAAAAAGAAAACTCACTTTAAGGATATACATGCCTTGGAATGAAGAATCAAGGAACCAAGAGCATCCCAATGGGCAGCCATCTCCTCCCTTGGCTTGCAAAGCCTCTCTTCACTTCTCTGGTTGGTAGGCGAGACCAGTCAGGCTCCCTAGTCCATAACCTGAAGGGAGCTGTCACACAACTAATCTGTGTGACTGGCCTTGCTGACCACCATCCTCTGACTGGACAGAGAGTGCTACATGCTGGGACCGTGGCCCTAGCTTGTGCCCATCATCCACTCTGTGCCCACCCCTGTTCAAAGAAGACCCTGGGCAGCTTCTCTGAGTGAGCAAAGAACAGTAGTGGATGGACACAGCACTATGATTAAAATACCCAATCTAAATATAAACGATCAATTGAAAGGAAAAGAAAATAAATACCTGAATCGTATTCACAGACAACCCACAACATTTAACACAAAGATACAAACCTATATCTTGATATAAGGAAGGCATTTGATTTATGTGTCTGAAAAAGTAATTCTATTCCTATTACTTCTCTCTGAAAACCCAACTCTATTTTATAAGCCCATCTTGAACTTGTTTCAGATTTTCCACTGTACTCTAAACGTTGAACCAAATGTGTTGGGTGATTCTTCAGCTTTTAAACATGGCCTCTTCTCTCGAAAACAAATGGGGGTATTCACAGCTCTTTGCAGATGAAACATCGGCAGCCTTTTCTGACTCCACAGGTAGGTGTGCAGAGATGGATGATTCCACACCTGACCTCTGCTCCCTTTAACATCCTTCAGGGCCTTTGCCCACTATCTCTCAAAACTCCTTCAGAATCACTTCAAACCACTTCAGATATATTTTAGGGTCAGTAAGCGCTCCCACAGCATAAATAGTGGTATCTGTCAACTTGTTGGACTGTGTCTGAAGGGAAGACAATATTAATGTCTTTTTCCTTATAACTTACAAACAAAAATTTACTAAGGCAACAGGTGACTCATAGAAACATAATTCTCTGGTGTGCTTTTGTTATGTTCCTAGCAGTAAATATCTCTGATGCTGTAGTTGCCGGTGTAATAAAAATCTAAGTAGATGATGGTGTTCACATCCTGGATGCTAAGGGCTTCTTAGTGGCACCTCTCTGGGCACTGTGGACTCATTGAGTTTTTTGTGTTTTCTTGTGTTCTTTCTAGCTGCTAATAGGGTTGTTCTTGTGGTCCCAGTGGCCACTGACAGCTGTTTGTGGGAAGCCACTGTACGCGACAGGCTCAAGAAGATCCAGACAGAGGCAGGCCTGAGTGATAGAGGGCTGCAATTTGCATTTGCTGCGTGCCTTGCCTCTGGTACCTGGTGTGATGTCTCAATCCCAGAGGCTCTTGAAAAGCAAAAGGCAGCCACAGGCAAACAAGAGAAATGGAACAAATCTGTTCAATGCTAAGGTGTTTACTCTGCATCTTAGCCTTAGAAATGCTCAAATCCCACTAGGGGGACAGAAGGGAGCTTATAGAAACATATTATGAACAGAGCAGGCAGTGTAGTGATTTTCCAAAACCTGCTGTAACCTCCTGGTTCAGTTTTTGTTTCCCTGAGGGCAAGAGGATAAGATTTTATGTTTTTCCTGATGTAGGAAATCACATCTGGACAAAGCATACCTTGGCTCCATGGGTGACTATTTGAAGAGGTCATTTGTATTTCCAGTGCGAAGATAACTTTGAAAACTAGGAGGTGTTGATTGATGATGGAAAGCTATGCTTAGCAGTATTGAGGCAATTTATGCATCTGCTGGAGCAGGATTACTGTTTGATGACACTTAACTGACTGTTTGACATCTGAGAAAGAGAGTGCATAGTCATTAAGAGCAGACCTGTGGGAGCCAGGCTAGCTGGGTTTCATCCCTGCTTGGTTGCCTACAAGTAGGTGACCTCTGGCAAATTATTTAATCTGTTTGTGCTTCAATTCCTCATCTTTGAAATCAGATAATAATGATATCTACTTCATAAGGTTTCTATAAAGAGTGAAAGAGTCAAAATTGTGAAGGGCTCAAAGTGTTTCTGGTTTATATAAGTGTTTGTTATACACATGCATGTAAGTACACAAAGACTTGATTTAAGCAAATTATTTATTGATTTTAGAGAGAGAGGAAGGGAGAGTGAGAGGGGGAGGGGAAGACAGGAAGAGATATCAATTGGATGTTCCACTTATTTATGCATTCATTGTATGTGCCCCGACTGGGGAGTGAATTTGCAACCTTTGTGTATTGAGATGACACGCTAACCAACTCAGCTACCTGGCCAGGGCTCAACTTGATGGTATTCTAACTATTATTAGCTGACTTTGTGACCTTGGACAAGTGCCCTAACTTCAGTCCTGCATCTGTAAAGTAAGGAAGGTGGACTAAGTTTCATGCTAGTTGAGCAAGTTCTATGAATTTGTGTCACCATGTTTTGGAATTAGTAGTAAATATATGAAGAATACTATGGGAATCATAATCAGAGGCCATGATGAATCATCTGGAGAAATGGGTGGGGTCGTTCAAATGTCTTTCCATTTTCTGGTATTTAAAAGCATGGGATGATATGTGGGTAATCTGGGACTCAGGAGTTTATCCAGACAGGCCTCTGCTAGATAAACAGAAACAGACATGTTCTCAAGAGCCAGAAGATACTTTTCCGTTAAAAATGACAACTTCATGATCCAGACTGTGTAAGGCTGGCTAGAGCTAAGATTAGAAAATATGTATACCTTAATAAGAAGAAAGAAAAAGCCAAGGATTTCAAAATGATGAGGATGCTCAGTCAGGTCCAGGCTGAGTGTATAGGTGAGAGACAGGTTGTTTAGTAAACTTTCGCTGCTGCCTTCAGCATGGGAGGTATGATATCAAGCCATTTAGCAGGATTTTTTTACAGAAGATTTTAAAAAATATATATTTTATTGATTACGCTATTACACTTGTCCCATTTCTCCCCCATCACTCCCCTCCAACCTGCACACCCCTTCCCACCCATATGCCCCCTCCTTTAGTTCATGTCCATGTGTCATAAGTTCTTTAGCTCCTACATTTCCCATACAACTCTTAACCTCCCCCTGTCTATTTTCTACCCACCATCTGTGCTACTTATTCTCTGTACTTTTGCCCCCTCTCTCTTCCTCGCAATCCGCTGTTGCTAACCCTCCATGTGATCTCCATTTCTGTGGTTCTGTTCCTGTTCTAGTGTTTGCTTAGTTTGCTTTTGCTTTTGTTTTAGGTGTGGTTGTTAATAACTGTGAGTTTGCTGTCTTTTTACTGTTCATATTTTTTATCTTCTTTTTCTTAGATAAGTCCCTTCAACGTTTCATAAAATAAGGGCTTGGTGATGATGAACTCCTTTAACTTGACCTTATCTGAGAAGCACTTTATCTGCCCTTCCATTCTAAATGAAAGCTTTGCTGGATAGAGCAATCTTGGATGTAGGTCCTTGCCTTTCATGACTTGGAATACTTCTTTCCAGTCCCTTCTTGCTTGCAAGGTCTCTTTTGAGAAATCAGCTGACAGTCTGATGGGAACTCCTTTTTAGGTGACTGTCCCCTTATATCCTCTTGCTGCTTCTAGAAGTCTCTCCTTCATTTTAATCTTGGCTAATGTAATTATGATGTGCCTTGGTGTGTTCCTCCTTGGGTCCAACTTCTTTGGGATTCTCTGAGCTTCCTGGACTTCCTGGAAATCTATTTCCTTTGCCAGATTGGGGAAGTTCTCCTTTATTATTCAAATAACTTTTCCATTTGTTGCTCTTCTTCTTCCCCTTCTGGTAACCCCTAAAATTTGGATGTTGAAATGTTTAAAGATGCCCTGGAGGTTCCTAAGCCTCTCCTCATTTTTTTGAATTCTTGTTTCTTCACTCTTTTGTTTGGTTGTTTCTTTCTTCCTTCTGGTCCACTCCATTGATTTGAGTCCCAGTTTTCTTCCCATAACTATTGGTTCCCTGTGCATTTTCCTTCATTTCACTTATATTGTAGCTTTAATTTTTTTTCATCTAATTTGTGACCAAAATCATCCAATTGTGCAAGCATCCTGATCACCAGTGCTTTGAACTGTGCATCTGATAGATTGGCTATCTCTTGATTGTTTAGAAGTATTTGCTCTGGGGCTTTGATCTGTTCTTCCATTTGGGCCATTTTTTTGTCTTGTTGTGCCTGTTATGTATGAGGGGTGGAGCCTTAGGTGTTCTCCAGGATGGGGTGGCCCAGCTGCTGGGTTGTGATGCTATATCTGTGGGGGGCAGGGTCTGAGAGGGAACAATGGTGCTTGCTCCACTGTCTCTCAGATTTCAGTCACTTCCCCCACTACCCACAAGCAAAGTGGGACCTTCTGGTGCTGATTTCCAGGTGGGTGGGCTTGTGTACGTTCTAGGACCCTGTGGGTCTCTCCAAAGAACTCTCCTGTGAGGCTGGGAATCTCTTCCACTGCCACCTCAACCCCCACAGGTGTTTTCAATTGGTGCTTTGAGGCTTTATGTCCCAGCGCTGGGGCCCTGGGTTGTGCGGTCTGTCTTGCTCTCCAGGTCCACCTGGTTTATCTGTACATGAATGTGGGATGGCCTGGTCAGCCAGCTGCCTTGCGTGACTCACTGGGTCTGCTCGCTGCCACACCATGCCTGGGGTCTGCCAGCCGCCGCCTGCATGCCCGGGGTCTATCAGCTGCTGCCTTGCACACCTGGGGTCCGCAAGTCACCACTTTTTTTTTTTTTTTTTTGCTAGGACCCATCTCCACCGGCCACTGACTGCACCCTTCATACCTGTCTGGATGAATGTGTCTATTTAACTCCTAGTTGTTGGACTTCTGTACATTTCAATTTTCTGTCAGTTCTGATTTTTTTTTTTGTTTCTAAATTTTTGTTGTCCTTATTTGGTTGTGCGAGGAGGCACAGTGTGTCTACCTACACCTCCATCTTGTCTGGAAGTCTAAAGAAGATTTTTATTAAGATATATTCCACAGTATTTAGAAAATTTACTTCTTGTGAAATTGGAGAAAGTTGAAATTCTCAAGTTGGGTGGAAAGAAAGATACAGTGAAAAGACCCTAATATACCAGGTTATGGAAAAAAAGACTGAGGTACCTTAGAATGTGTAACTTGGATTAACTCTGAGTACCTTTAAGAGTCTTACAGTATTAAACTTTTTTTCATTCTCCCTTTACTTTCCAGTTGTAATCAGAGATGTGTTTGGAGTATGACCTTAGCTCTTGTTAGGGGTTTTGAGCTCTTTGCAGAGAAAAGAACATTGCTGAAAAGGTCCATGAATAAATAAGAAGTCAGTATAGCTTTGCAAATATTTTCTCAAAGACTCAGGGTCACTGCTGTATTGGAAATGGAAAAGAGGAACAGTTAAAAGAGCATCAACCAAAAATGAAAACTTCAAAGGGAAAATACACAGAGAAGCAGAAATATTTACTTAAATTAATGTCTACTGAAAGAGTCAAGCTGTTATAAGAACCACATAAAGTACAAAGACCTTTGAGAGAGGAAAAGGCATGCCCGTAAATAACAGGGAGAGTTGTGAGAAGATTTTCAATAGACAGTACTGTGAATTTACTGTTTTCTAAACAGACTGATTTTTAAAACTGAGGCAAGACCTTTACTGTAAAGAAGTCACGGAGACTGTTTTAAAAGAAGCCCGGAATATTGTATTCAGTTTGAGGCATTTCACTACCAGGGAGATGAAGGCAAACAGAGAAGGGAATTCAGAGGGAAAAAAACCCACATAAAAGTATTTCAGAGCCTATGGAGAACTGACTTTTCAAGAGAAAGTACGGACAAATAGAATAAATAATAGCTTGATTGCAAAGTTCAAAGAGAAGGGGGTGATATGTTGTGTCTAAAATTTGCCAGAGCAAAATCCTAAGTAACTGGCAGTGCATCATTTAAATCCCATGAACTTAGTTACTGATGTGATTCTCCATTCACATTGGAGTATAGATATTTGTCAGTGTTTGTCGAATATATGGAACATTTGTAGATGCACACACATACATACTCATATAGCCAACAAATACCCGAAGTTCCTTTCTGTTTTCTTGCACTTTCTTCTTGAGTAGATGACCTCTGGGACTATGAAGATGACCATTCCTGTATTTTCTCTAAAGAGATTTGAGGAACCACACACAGCTGGTTGAACTTCTGAAGTTTGCCCATCTCAGCTCTGTTATTATCCATAGGAGTATACAAACAATCTTCTTATGTAAAGATTTTATATATCTTTAGAGAGGGAAAGGGAAGGAGAAAGAGAGGGAGAAAAACATCAGTGTGTGGTTGCATGTTGTGTGCCCCCTACTGGGGACCTGACCTGCAACCCAGGCATGTGTCCTGACTAGGAATAGAGCCAGCAACCCTTTGGTTTGCAGGCCAGCACTCAATCCACTGAGCCACACCAGCCAGGATTAAAGTACTTTATTTTTTATTATTTTTTTATTTTTAGAGAGAGGGGAAGGGAGGGAGAAAAAGAGGGAAAGAAATACCTATGTGTGGTTGCCTCTTGCACATACCCTACTGGGGACCTGGCCTGCAATCAAGTCATGTGACCTGACTGGCAATCAAACTGGCGACCCTTTGGCTTGCAGGCTGGCACTCGATCCACTGAGCCACTTCAGCCAGGGCCAAAGAATCTTTTTAAAGGCTCAGTTTTGTTTAACAGTGAGTTAGTGACCAGAAGCAGGGGTTGCTAATCCTTCCAATACCAAAGGAATTAGGTATATGCTATCACTTTACTCTCATGTTAAGACACTGAGATCCACTGAAATAAATTATTTAACACATATGAACAGGCAAGGGACTAAAATATATAGATGTGATATTGTTGCAGCTGAGATAGGACTATATTCTCCTATTTAAAAAAATTTTTTTTACCCATTCTTTCCCCCACCCTTTCAAGCCTTTTACATAGTAGGGGCACTAACACGTACTCAATAGATAAATTCTGATAGGGTGGTCAGGGAGGACAAGCTGTTATTTAAAGCCTTTTCTGGCGGTGTAATCCATAGCTTACCTTGAGCTATGGTTGGGTACCTACCTATGTTCCATCAGCGAGAGCGCTGGGCCAAGGAGTGAAGCGAGTGTTGTTTCCGGCTGCTAGCTGGGCTAGCTGACTGGAATGTGGCAGTACCCGTGTTCGTTGCCGACCAGTATTTTTCAAGAAAATAGGAACATTGTCATCGTCTCTGTCACCGTGACATCACTGAATCACTAAGACTCACCAGCACAGACTACAGCAAAGGGTGTTTTCCTTTGCGATGGATTTCATCATTTTACGGGAAGCAGTTTACAAGAGCTCTGGGTTTAATGCAATAAAAAAGACACTTAATGCACAACAGGTATTAATAGACACTATCACAACTAAGTGAAGGTGAATTGAATCTGGGAAAGTGGCAGTTGGAATCTGATGACTGGAATTAAACGCGGAAGGCCCAGAGGAAAATCAGAAAAGGCAGTAACATCTCCCAGTGACCAGCAGGGGTCACCCAATAGCCAGAGAACAACTGGTAGGCTAGTGCGTGCTCAGTGCTGAAACGCAGAACTAAAAACGCTCCCACGCGAAATGTCAGGATGCCCTACAGAGACACAGACGGAGCTCACTCATAATTCTAACTCCAAATCGAAAAACAGCAATTTACTTCTCAGAGACGATGTTTTTCACTGGGTTAAGGGAGGAAAAATCACAGGGCCAACTCAGACGTTCTGCTACTTCCATAGGAGAGCGAAGAATAACGGAATCACCTGGGGCTGCAAGAGAAGAGAGTGGAAGATGCCTAAGGGGAAGAAACTCCCGGTTGGGTTCAGCTACTATTGATCTAACTTTAGAGACCCAGAACTGAAAGCCCAGCGTCCAGTCAGGCTTCCATTGCCATCTTGAAGTACAGGACTCAAAGAACTAACTGTTCCTGACCACTTGTGTTTCAAAGGTTTTTGTAGAATGCATTTTTTAAACATTAAAAAAAGTTCAGATCACTGAGTTTTTAATGAGTCTTCTGTTTTTCTTATGGTTCCTCTATACTTCCCCTTCTCAATGCCTGCCATCAAAAAAAGGTGTGTGCCCATAGCTCCTTTGTCTTTGCATTCCTGACAAGAGTCTTTCTCTGACAGCAGAGTCGAGAGGATGGATTAGTCATAAAAGGAACAGCTACCATGATAGGGAAAGTGCGGTGTTACTCTCTGACCTGAGCTCTCACTGAACACGTGTGTGTTTGATAACCCCTTAAAGGGGTTGGATCTCGTAGACACCATTTCAAGGATGTCGAAACTGTGCTTCACAGAGAGAACTAAAGCAGAGACCAGCTTCGCCTGCTGCACATTCTTAGCACCTGTGCCATTCAACTGTAAATCTCAAGGCCAGGGGAGACAAAGGCACGTTACAATTCACCGCTCCACAACTCCTAGGTACAGAGAACAGACTGATGGATGCTAGAGGGGAGGGAGGTTGGGAGACTGGGCGAAAAAGGTGAAGGGATTAAGAGTACTACTAATTGGTTGTTACAAAATAGTTCCGGGGATGTTAAGTACAGCATTGGGAATATAGTCAATAATATTCTAACAATTACCTAAGGGGTCCGATGGGTAGTGGAAATAATGGGGCACCCTTATGTAAAGTATGTGATTGTCTAACCACTATGCTGTACACTTGGAGCTAATACAAAGTAATACTGAATGCAAACTGTCAATGAAAAATAAAATTAAAAAAAATGAACTGTTCCCATCACCTGTGTGATGTGTAAACATCTTCTATGGCATCTCTATCAGCTGGTCACCATATATCACCGTGACGGGGCACCCACAAGTCAGTCCATTTTTTCTTTGCACATATCCGTCTGTCCGAGGGTTCTGCCTTTTAGTTAGCTGCATCCCCCCGAAACCCCCTCCAAAATCAAACACCAACAACTCAACTCCCAGAGAGTCAATAACAGAAGGCTGATTTCTCTTTCCATGACAGTACTTCCCACATTTCAAGTGAGCTCTTCTGAATTTCCCATGTACATGCAGGGTACAGAACCAATAAGAGATACACCCACCCATGGAGTTCATTATAAGAATTGGCTCACGTGACGATGGAGGCTGAGAAACTCCGTGAGCTGCTCACTGAAAGCTGGTGGTGTGATTCAGTCCTCGCTCCATGGCCTGAGGGCCAGGGAAGCGGATGGGGTGAGTCCCAGCCCGAGTCCGAAGGCCCAAGGCCCGGGAGCCGCTGTGTGAGGCTTGGGAGTCGGGAGGCCACGTCTAGGCCAGGAGAAGATGGACATCTCAGAGACGGTGAATTGGTTTTCTTTCGCATTTCTGTTCTATGCAGTGGATTGTACGATGCCCACCCGCGTCGTGAAGGCGACCTTTTCTAAGCACACTGATTCCCATGCTCGTTGCTCTGGAAGCACTTTCACAGATGCACCCCCAATAATGTTTGACCAGGTACCCAAGCATCCCTTAGCCCAGTCAAAGTGACACATAAAATTAACCATCTCACCTCAAGTCTTCTCTTGTTTTAATGCATTAACATCTCTCAGAGATCTTTATTTTATTTTTTTAAGATGCCATCATTTTCAGCCCTTTTTTCCTCTGAATGGACTGCATTTGTCCATATCCACCACAGAGTGGAATGAAGCCAAGCACACAGCAGGCCTGTCGTTCCTGTTTTAAAGATACTATGTTTTGCCCTGATCTGTATGGTTCACTTGGTTGGGTGTCATCCCGCAAGGTGAAAGGTTGCTGGTCTGGTTCCTGGTCTGGGCACATGCTGGGGTTGCAGGTTTGTCCCCAGCTGGGGCACATTTGGTAGGCAACCGATTGATGTTTCTCTCTCACATCGATGTTTCTCTTTCTCTCTCTTTCTCCCTCCATGCCCCTGTCTCTAAAAGAAATAATTTAAGAAAAATTTCCCACTGATGAATGAAAGGACCTTCCTGCCATGAGAAGGACCCAGGAGAAGGATCAGAAGGGATGGAACTGAGTGGGGCTTGAATCTCAAAGGGGATCCAGTGCCATAGATCTTTGGGTTTCAGACAAGACCACATGTGGGGGTGGCCCAAACCTAAGATAAGTTGAGGGGGTATCGAAGCAAACTAGAGATCTGTGCTCACCTGAAATCCAGAAAAGACGCCCTTACCAAGTGCCTCATACCACGTGGGCAGCTTTAGAGGAACCAAATGTGAAAGTATACCGTTCTTAAGCATCGAGGGTCGCACAGACTTGCACACTCCCTCACATGGTACAGGGAGGTCCTTCTTGCCATTGGCACGCCGAGACATGGGAGGCAGATGTGCGGGGGCAGACGTTGTCAAGTGTGACATAATCAGAGACTCAGAAAGAACTTGGAGTAGATCAGAAGTTAAAACTCAAATACTTCCAGGGCCTGAGTGTGAAACATGGGTGAGCTAACTGGCTTTCCTTCTCTCTTTCTGGAATCCTGAAACTACTTACAGGGGTGGGCAAAAGTAAGTTTACAAACAAACTCTGTGTTTTGGGTACTCACAGTAGTAAACCTACTTTTCCTGCCCCTTTATGTGAAGAAGCCTGGATGCTCCAGTGAGAGGGTGAGTGGCCACATGGAGCAGAGGATATTTCTCCAGCTGAGGGTCCTTTGACCACACAGCCTGCCCCATGCAAGGTAAGAGCTAGGCAACCTTGGACTATCAGCCTCAGCCAAGCCACCAGCTCACCGCCGGGTTAGCCACACTGGCCTGGAGCAAAGGAGCTTCCCAGCTAACCCAGAGAATGGTGAGAAATAATAAGTGATGAATATTTTTTAAAAGAAAAAACCCTTCAAGTTTTGTAACTGGACAAAAGAAAACTGCACATCATTTTAATATAATATCACTCTGATGACATTAATTTTAATATGGCTAACCTCCATTTAAATTTGGGTAAATGATTCATTTATTCTGAGAAATTACCAGTTTCATCTTTCACCACATTGGACAGCTTCAAACTGGGTTAACAGGTCGACAAAAATGAGGTTAATCTGTTAGCCCTCCATTTATTTCCACAGGTTCTGCACCTGTGGACTCAACTACTGCAGGCAGAAAATATTCAAAAGAAGAAAGCTCTCTTGTTGCTGATGCAGTTAGCTCTACCATGCTTGAGTCTATACACGTGCAGCTTTAGTTCCTTGTCATTATTTCCTAAACAATACAGTATAATAATGTAAACACTATGTGAATACATTGTATTAGGTGTTATAAGTAATCTAGAGATGATTTAAAGTGTATGGGAAAATGTATGTACTTTAAACGTAAATGCTACCCCATATTATTTAAGGGGCTTGAGCACCCCTGGATTTTGGTGTTCTCAGGGGTCATGGAACTGATCCCCCGTGGATACTGAAGGACAACTGTACTAAAGTATTTAGTAAGGTCTAATTTGCCTTTAAATCATATTTTCTATTTCCTTTTGCTCTATGAGTTAACCTCTATAATCAGTCCTCCAAGCATTAGCTCAATATTTTTCAATTCATGTCCCGAAGAAGGTCTAATTTGCCTCTGACCTTGACTAAAGGTCAAGCTCAAAGCTTCGATTTTATGACTGCTCAGGAGCTCAGACAGGAAACCTTCATGCGGCTCTCTCTTTAATTTGAAGAACTCTCTGAATAACCCATAGGTGCCAACTGATGCTTACCTCTGGTGTGCCCTGGAGTCTAAGTTCCATAATTTTAGAGATTTAAGTGCTGAAGGTGAAGGCATCTTAGATTTTTCCCACAGTTGAAGAGCCAAAAAAAGCCTCAGAGACTTTTGTTTGGCTCATACAATGCTGGCTCATTAATCTAAAAAATTCAAATAAGTTACATTGCCAAATTCTTGCAGTTGGATAATTACACTAAGAATCTTCATTTCTAAATTATTTTGAAAAAAATTTGGATGATCTGGCAACATTGAGCCTGCAGGACAACAGGTTTTTGAAGCCGAGTATCAGCTGAGCTCCTTCTACATGAGACAGGAGCTCACTAAGTCCTTCAGGAAACCACCTGGCCTGACTACTCAAGCCCTTCAGTTTGCCCCGCCCATCAAGTCACACACTCAGCTTCAGTAAGGACTTGAATGTATAACCCCTAATCTGTTCCAATCACTTAATTGTGCAGATAAGCAAACAGGTGCAGGTAAAAGTGACTGTCATCAGCTAGCTACGGACTTAAAATGCGAATAAAACATCATCAGCTGTAGAGCTGATCTTAGCTTTCCTTTTCACCCGGCAGCTGGCTGAAAGTAGTTAGCTTTGAATGGGTGTGAGCAGAACACTGAGTCTGGGATTTTCCAAGACAGGAAGGCTGGAGAGCAGTATGGAGACCCCAGGATCCATGTCACACCCCAAGTGCTTGGAGGGGAGGGCACAAAAGGCAAAGGGGAAGTTAAGAGACATAGAGCCACATTGGACTTAGTATTTTTTCCTGGGAAAACTGTGTTACTGGTGATGTAGGTAGGTCTTGGCATGAAAGTCTCTCAAAAACACAAAACAGACTGTAAGATTCCAGCTATATTGATGGTCATCCTGATTTTAAAATGTGCTTCTAAAGATTACTTCAAAGATATCTTTAAATTTCTCATGACAAGAAAAGCCTATGTGTGCTGATGGGTAGTAACTAGACCTGTGATCATTTTGCAACACAGGGGTGGGCAAAAGTAGGTTAATGGATGCGAGTGCACAACACACAGTGTTTACTTAATGCTTTGATTATTTATTAACTATTACATTATTATTCATAGGGACAACTGTGAACTTACTTTTGCCCACCTTGTGTATATGTGTATGGAATCACTGCATTGTACATCAAAAAAGTAATGCAATGTCGTATGTCAATTTTATCTCAATAAAAACACTTCCTAGAAATTTTGTCTCACCTTGTGTCCCTTCATTTGCTAAGTTCTATCTCACAAATGTCTCTCCAATCTGTCAGCTGTCCAATTTTATTCCTGCTGTCACCACCTGGATTGAGATCACCATCATCTCTCCGGCTTCCAGGCTGGTCTCCTTGTTTGTGGGGCGCTCTCATTTGGTCTGTTCTGCTCAGAACCCCTGCCCATGCCTCATGACGCAGGAGATGAGTCATTGCCCAGGCGCACGGACGGGTGGTTAGTTCAGAGCTGCGATGTGATTCACCTGTGTGGTACCTGGTCTTCGTTTTATGATCTGTGGGCAATTTATCAGGATGTGCTGGCGACTTCTTCAGGAACTGTACTTGGTATCCAGTCACTGAATCCAAGCACTGAAGTTTGCTAATGGTGATAGTTGCAGCCGTCAAAGTGAACGCTGCCAGAGTAGGAGGTTGTTGCGCTGGGGCATGTGAAGCTGGCGAACCCCGGGCTAGTACGGCTCTGCGCTTGGCAGATCGATGTCATCCGCTGCCACCAACCAGGGACATTTCCAGTGATAAAATGGGAGATTCACTGAATATTCCACAGCCTAAAGTCCTCAGATGTCAGTGTTGAAAATGTACCAAGGAAAAAGGGAGATGTATACGTTAGAATCCTCAGTTTCAGCGTATCTTAGACCTAGTCCTTGTATGTACTGATTCACTGCTTTCATTGTCTCCCACTCAGTTCCTTCTCCCCAGAGTGAGCAGGATAATGTTTTAACTGCCAAAATCTAATGATGACATTTCTCTACTTTAAAAATGCAGACCTTTGATCTTAGGATAAATATCATGCTCCTTACCCCTTTCTTAGGGTTCAAGCTTCTTTTCCACTTCCTTTTCCCTCACACTTTAAAATTCAGCTATATAAAATTGTTGTTAACACTTGGAAGGAGACTTGACCTCTCCAGCCTCTTGAACTTTTCCCATACTGTGTTTTCTCTGCTTGCAATACACATTTTCCAACCGCCATGAGAAATACATTGAAACCCTCCCCCCAATATGATGGTATTTGGGGATGGGGTTTTGGGGAGGGAGGTAGGGTGAGATTAGATCACGAGAGTGGGATTCTCATGAAGGCATTAATGCACTTATTGTAAAAGGAGGAAGAGACAGGAGAGCTTCCTTTGTCTGCATGCAGCCACCAAGGAAGGCGGTGTGAGGACGTAACCGGGAAGGAGGTCCTGACCGAGAACTCACCCTGCTGGCCCTCCGCTCTAGGACTTCCAGCCTCCAGCACTCGGGAAATGTTTGCCGTTCAAGCCCATGGCGTTCTGTTACAGCAGCCTGAGCAGAATAAGACACCAGCCTTGCCTGTCTGTCCAATTCCTGTCCATCGTTTAGGTTTTATCTTGCAGGTTGTTTCCCTGAGATGTTTTTATATCCTCCTGAGTCTGAGTTGGTTGCTCTTCCTAAGTGTCTCTGTAACACCTTGTACTTCACTTTCATGTGGTTACTGTGCTGTATTGTAAAATCTTATTTACTGTTTGGTCTCTTCAACTTGACCTGAAACTCTAAGAGCACAGGGATTGTGTCTGGCTTCTTCATGGTTTTATCCTGAGCTTTTAGCAGGTGGTAATGAATATTAATAAATTAATAAATATTGACTGGATAAATGAATACATTGGGCAGTAAGAAAATGTAGAGATATTGAACAAATCACACCCCCCCTTTTTAGTTATACACATATCTTTTAAAATCATTGAGATAGTTGCATTCTTACATATTTAAAAACAACTTTTTTCCTTGGCCACAGTCAGGTAATTGTCTGCTGAATCTATCATGACTGGTCTGATTCATGTGAATTTCTCTCTTTATTTTCTGCAATCTTTAAAACCCCACAGTTTAAAAATTCAGTGATAGAAGGACTTAATAGGTAGCGTCTTCCAACAACTATTTTTTCTATATGCATTAGGCACTTACCCTTTGCAAGCATGGGCATTCTTAGGCCTGCAAGTGATTATATTAACCCAGACTATAATCATTTCCTTTGGCAGAAATAAAGTCAAGCAGTTAGTAAGAGGCCAAAGGCCCCAGCAGCCGTTTCAGTGCAATTTGGGTGAATGCAGATAAAATTACAGAGTCATGTTTTATTTGTGGGATGCTGTCCTAGTTACGCGCTTAGTCACATCAGAGAATTCAGAAATGGAAGGGGAGGAGAGGGTACACAGTTCTGAGTAATTATTCCAGGGCAGGGCGGGGTTAGCTCTGGACCTCTGACCATCTGATCCTGTGTGGATTTAAAAAATTCTCCAATCTTCCCAAAACATTAATTATATTCTCTTGCAAAGTTTTACATTTACGCAGCTAGTTGAGGGGTGGGGTGGGGAGCAGTGGGGTTTGGGAGATGGCTGATTCAGATGTTGCAATTATTTCAGGACTGGAAACAGAATTGAAATGACCCAGATGGTTGTCCGAATGAAGCTGATCCCAAATTTATGCCAGGAGGAATCAGAGCAATATTTCCATCTCTCTCTCTCTCTCTTCCTGTGTGCATGCACGGTTGATTTTTGGCTGAAAGGGGCCTGCGGTTATATGAATGAAAGCATGGATGTGCATAGGAAAGAAATCACAACCACAAAGCCTCTTCCTGCCACGGTCTGGCCCCAGGCAGGCCTGCTCCCTCTCAATGGCACCAGTAGGGAAATTCCCCTTTCCTTTGCCTCTTACACTGCACCCTATTTCCTGGGAGGGAAGGATGCCTTTTGGAAAAAAGGTGCTTGGGTAGATGAAGTGGATCATGGGACATCCATGCTGCTGACTTGTGCCAGGGCGTTTGTCCAACCCTCCATCACGAGCAAAAAACACATACTGTGCTACCTGCTGGCACAACTCCTATTACACTCACCTTGTCTCTGAACTTGGATTTACCAACAGGAACTGACACACCCACTTCAATGCTAAAGGCAAAAAGTGAGGACAGGGCTCAACACTGATCCCATTGCTACTTGGGTTTTAAACCATAAAGGGATTTTTTCTTTCAATTCAAGTAGCTGTTATATGTAAATCTTTAGAACAGTGTCTGGTACCTAAAATATATTAATTGCATTTTAGCCATTATTTTGTTTAGCTGTGGCACTTACTGTGCTTCTCATTCAAAGGCATTTCTTTAATAAACATAAAAAGCTATGAGCTTTCTGTGGGACAGGAAAGGACACTGCCTTAAGAACTGATGTGGTAACTATGCCACCCTGGCTATTTGGGAATAAGCCTCAGTTTCCTTAGCTGTGAAATAAAATTATAATGGTGCTCAGTATCTTTAGACTGCTTTCCTCAGTAGGGGAAGATAACATGCATTTTCTATCTACTATGTGTTATGATTGTAGGGTACTTTGCATATATTATATCATTTAATTCTTAGAATTCACCTTGGAATTGGGCTTTGTTAAGAGACTGAAATTCATAGAAGCCAAGAAACTTGTTAAAAATAGCAATTATTTTTGTTTATTGAGTGCCTCATATGTGTCAAGCTCTCTCTGTACCATATATTATTATTTCCTCATGGTTACCCTGCAAGTCATATTCTTATTTTCCAGATCTAAAAATGAGCCACTGTGGCTCAGAGAGACTCAGTGATTCATCAGGATCACATTGCCAGTAAGTACCGGAGCAAAGACTTGAACTCATGTTTCTCCAATGCTTAAATCCATGTTCTTCCTGTTAAAATAGTTGTCTTGTGAGATCATTTTCCTATTAAATCACAATGACTAAATCCAAGATGAATTTGCTTGATAATCATTCTATTCAAGCTACGGGAACAAAAACTGTCCTAGAGAAAAGAATGCTTCAAAAAGCACAGCTTGCCTTATGTGCAAAGAAGTTAT
This sequence comes from Anoura caudifer, assembly GCA_004027475.1. Taxonomy (NCBI): domain Eukaryota; kingdom Metazoa; phylum Chordata; class Mammalia; order Chiroptera; family Phyllostomidae; genus Anoura; species Anoura caudifer. The sequence continues at coordinate 23,787 of PVKU01013632.1, forward strand.
GCCAGAAGAAAGCGAATTTGTGAGGGCTTCTGAAGATGCAGGAATACACACGGTTTCCAACCCAGAGAGTGATGTATTGGCCGCAGTCTGAGTGCATGTGTGTGCTGTGGGAGGAGGCAGATTTCAATCCTGCAGGCTGGGAAGGACGGTCTGCTCAGAGGAAAGGGCAGAGACCGCTGGGCAGGCAGGCTTTCTCTCTGATGCTAATGGGGCTAAGAGCGCAGGGGTGCAGGGGGAATGGGGAGAATGACCCCCTCCACACGCTTCGTGTGGATGTTTTCCCTGTTCTTGTCTTTGGGAAGGGATTGCTTTGGGAAATATATTGGGAGTGGGAGGGTGGCAGAATTTTACTTTTGGTTCGAGCCTGTAGTCCCGGCTCCTGCTGATGAATTGCTCGTGATGTCGGTATACGTCTCCCGGGCTAGACAGCACACTGAAGCTCCGGTTCCGCCTCTTGTTGTATAACCCTAAGCAAGTCGTTCCACCTCAATGAACTCTGAAGATAACGGTGATCACCTACCTCCCAGGGACCCTGTAAGGAATGGACAATAAACAGGACTACAAGTGTTACATAAATGCTGAGTAACGTCGTTAATCCTCCTGTGGCCGGTGGTATGCCTATCCAGTCTGCTCAGTCTCTCTCCGGTGACATGAATGCAGTGCCTCAGGATACGAGGTCCCTTCCAGAGACACGATTGAAACCGCAAAGGAGACCACATTGGGGGTCTGGGTCCTGGAAGGGCAGACAAATGGAAAGAGGTAAAACTGAAAATTCATCATTAACTCCCTCTATCAGGCTCCAGAGTCTGCAGACCCTATCACATGATGTGTCAGTGCCTTTCTGTTTAAAAGCCACTTTTTCCAAGTGAAAATCCTTACTTGCTTTTATGTTTCTAAACAAAACCTGACCCTGAACTTCAGGATATCAGTTCTGCCTATTTCCATAAGGAAAATTGTGCTGGAGGCACAGAATAAAGACAGCGGCTGCTTTGGCCCAACCTTCCCATATGGGTGCTTCAAACAGGATTGCTCGGCTGTTGGGGTGATCTGTGACGCTGGGTTTCCAAATGGTTTTGAAAAGCCATGGGAAACCATTGAAAACAGCCATATTTGCTGTGGGGGTATTTGTGGTTGGAATTGCTGGCTCTTCCTCACACTGGTCACCCTCACAGTGGCTCTGGACAGTGAGGCCTCCAAATTGTTAGGTTACCTGTGGATAGCGAAGAAAAAGCTTCTTCCAGTGCGATTCTGTTACACTGATCTTCCATCCACAAATGGGGATTGGTTTCACCTAAAGCACTCATTCGACATGCCTTCATTTAACCACGTGTCTCATGAACTTGTAAGATACAGTTAACTATTTCAGTTGAGTATAGGATGTGTGATTAGCTGTTTTAAAATTAGGACAGGACAGACGTTATCTTTGCTTTAAAGATGGGACTTCTTAGACCGATCCCCAAAGCTAGAGTGTTGCTGCTTCTGGAAGCTTCCTCGTTGTGGTTTCCATGACACTCCACTCTCCCCGTCTTTTGTCCACTTCCTCGGTTACTTCTTATTAGTTTCTTTTCGCGGGCTCCTCTGCTGAACCCCTGCCTTTTGGATTGTGCCTTCTCCTTGACCCTCTTCTCTTTCTGGACTCTCTCCCATTACATGTTGGGAGATCAGTAAATAAAGATAACTCTTACATGTATATCTGGACCGCTGAACTCTGCCTTGATTTTCAGAGTCAGGTATCCAACCGTCTGCCTGATTCTCCACTTGGATATCGAACTGGAACTTTCAAATTAGCACGTCAAGAACTGAGTTTTTGATTTCCCTTTTCCTAAAGTTGCTAATCTCCATCTCTCTTCTCTTCCTTGACGGCAACACCTTTCATCTGGTTGTTTTCAGGGCAAACTCTTATTACACCAGACGGCTCTCTTATCTTTATGTTCCTTGTCCAGCGCACCGACATATCCTCCGAATGTGAATCCCAACACTCAACATCTACCCTGCCGCTAGCCTGGTGAAAGCACACTTACTTCTCATTTGGGCTTTCTTGCAGTAGCCTCTCAAATAATATCCCTCCCCCAGCCTTGTTTCCTACAGTTTGTTCTCCATGTTGCGCCCGGTAGAATTTATGTTCATGATTCATCTGGGTTTCACAGAGCAAGAGATGTCAGGGAAGTGGCTGGCTTGCGTTAGATCACGTGGGCAAAATGATGGAAGAAGGGCTTAAATCCAGTTCTCCGTAGTCCTAAAGAATTAACCTTTGAATGACGTTAATCCCATCCTCTAATCATTTAAATCAGTGTGTTCAATTTTGTATTCTATGACTAACGGTTAATAATTATGTAGCACTGTGTGCTGGGCGTGACTCTGAGGGCTTTACTTTCTAGACTCATTGGTCTTAAAATAACCCAATGAACCAGATAGTGTTATTATTGCTACTTCCTATGAGGAAACTGAGTCACAGAGCTGTTAAGTGATTTACCCAAAGTTACAGAGCCAGTAGGCAGCAGAGGCCGGATTCAAACCCAGGCATCCTGCTCTAGGATCGTGCCCTTAACAGCTGTGCTGTATTGACCCTCAAGGGAAGCTATGAGTTCCATCCAACATGATCCATTAGTCTGTCTGGAGGCGTTTGTTTTTCCTCTTGGACATGGGTTACTTTACCAGTTTGTTTTTCCTTTAAGACATGGGTTATTGTATCTGTTAAAGGAATTTGCTATGATAACAAAATTTATCAATGACTTTACCCACTGTTTCTCAGGTACAGCTAAGAGGAGAATTGTAGTTGCTTTAGATTTTTTTTCTTTATGCATGTGCTTTGGGGCCCACACTTTGGAGCTTAAGGTGATATTTGCCCTAGGGGCAATCTCAAAATGAACTCTCAAATCACCTCAAATACTTTTTATTTGGTAACATTTCCCAAAGGCCTCTGCCCTGGGAGCTGCTGTGTGAAATGGCAGGTCCCATTCCACAGGGGCTGCTTGCTGTTTAAGAAAAATGTCTGGCCTCTCTGTTGCACCTTTGCTGTGCTTTGTCCATTTGTTTAGTCAGGAGAAACTACAGAAAGAATCTGTGGTTTGACCTGAGCCTTGACAAGCTGAAAAAATTATAAATATTGAAAAGAGGGTTTTGTTCATGCCAGCCCCACAAGGCAGAATGTATACAAGCAATAAGCCTGTTTGCCAATTATTTTATCAATTGCGATGCTAACCTCCCCATGTTCCAAAGGTAACACACTGTAGAGCTAACCTGGGGAATCTGTGATGTAACATCATCCTCCACCTGTGTGAATGATTCTTTGTTGATAAGGGCCTCATTATGATTATTGATTAAACTTGGCCATCTCAGTTTGATGTCTGTGAATACCTTGCTCATTTTAATCTGTCTCAAGGCCATATTTTATGCTTACTATGTTTTAATTTGCCCCTAGATTGTGTTTGCTCGTTGCTGACATAAAGATTGAGAACTCTCTCGGGGCATTTCGTTTCCAGATATACGATGGTGCTGGAGGATGAGCTTGGAGTCTCGGGAACAGAACCACCTGGCACAACACTGTGCTCGTTGCCTTGAAACAAGACTCAGAACTAAAGCAGGGAATACATTTCTATAGTAAAACCTTTACTCTGCTTACAACTTTAACTCAGCGCTGACTCTTTTCCTTACCTCAACCCTGAACATTTTTCTTTCCCTGTGGAGCTCTGTTGTTCCACTGACCTCTAAACACGCCAACTTTGTTAGATTTTGGGTGAGTTCAAAATCTCCTATGCAGCGAAGATGATGCTTTTTTCAGGTAAAATTTTATTTATATATTTTTTCTGTTCTTATTTCTTTTTTATTCTTGTTTTC
>PVKU01013633.1:0-27621 GCA_004027475.1 Anoura caudifer
ACCTAGCTGCATGTGTAGGGGGACTCTGTCAATGAGACAACAAATACTCCTCAAGATCCTACTGTTTGCCAGCACCCTGTTTGGCAAAGGGATGGGGTGGAGTGGGCTGCCTAGGTGAACAAGACAGGCAAGGCCCCACTTCCTAGAACTTCTCCTGGGGATAAATGGACAAAGGAGGGAGGTGAGCTCAGCTGGGGTGACTGCAGCAGGGACAGGGTGGCTCCTGTGCAGGCAGGATAGGAAGAAGCTAGGAAAATTTCTCAATACCGAGACAAATAGCTGAACACAAAGATCAGGCAATTTACATCCAGATACAGAGGTCACTTCCCTAGAGATAACATCTAGGCTCAGTTGTATCTCAGCTCCAGGCCCACAAAAGCAGCAAAACCAGATGGGCAGGTGGTGAAGCCAGGACCAGCTGCGATGACCCCCTGTCCTGGTGCTGACCAATCAGTGGAGACCAGGACCCTTGCAAGGGCTCACCGGGAAAATCCATTTTCTATTGCAATCCTCCCCTAAACCCCAAGCCTTTAAAAAACCCTCAAAACAAAGGACCCAGCCTGGGCCTCTCCCCTTCCCTCTCTTCTTCCCTCACAAGCATGCATCTCCTAAACTTTAAGGGACCCCATGAGACTTGTAACCAGGGGAGCAATGGGCAGTGGCAGCCTGTCCAGGGCTAAACCCTTGAACCTGTCACCAAGGCCCCTTTTTCTCTGACTCTCCAGTGAGCTGACAGCAGCCTTGCCCCAGCTGACTTCTTTCCTATAATGTTTTTTAGGGAGCCAAAGTAGTCCCGCCTAGTCTCTCTCCTGTTGCTTCTGGTATCCTAATCCCTCCCTTGTTTCACTGTCCTCACCTTTAATAAACATACTCTCAAAGTCACCTGGACTCATGTTGTGAAATCTTTCCTGCACAAAGTCAAGAACCCACCCATGACTGACCGGCCCTAGGCAGACGCACTCCAGGCCCAAGGACAGACCCCTTTCCAGTAACACCACCTGAGAACCCTTGATCTGAAGACTAAGTGACTAAAGGGGCTGACACAGACGGTTTAAGAGGAAGGAAGGGCAGCAACAGCAAGGGCCCAAGGCAGGAAAAGTTCTGAGGTCCTGAGTGTGGCTCAGTGTACCTGAAAGGGCCTGAGGTGGTCAGGAGATAGACAGGAGGTTCTGGCAGAGGTCCAAGGTGAAGAACTGATGGTTAATTCAGGGAGGGACAGATGGCAAGAGTGACAAATGCCTGATTTCAGGATCTGTCTTGATCTTGGACCCAACAGAGCTTGCTCATAAATTTGGGGGTGAGGTAAGAAGGGTGGGGGTGTAGTCCATAGGAAGTATGAGAACAAGGACCGGCCTGCAGGGCTTCAAGCCACCCCTACCCCTGCCACAGTGAGGCAGGAGAGAGCCAGGAAGGAGGAAACTCCTGAGGTGTCCCAGGGCTAACATAAAGGACATTGATACAGGACAGATATCCTATTCCAAGACCGATTGTTTTTACTTTCTGGAAAAGTGCTGAATCATGGTGACTCATGAATGCGCCTGCGCAGAAGATGCTACATGACCCCTGCTTCATGATAATAGCATTATAATAAATTAACATTGTGTGACCCCTTTCTCCAGTGGCCAGTCAAGGAAAATCATGGGAGACCACATGCGCAGTACCTTTAAAGTAATACAACTACTTGTATATGCACAATAAAAGCCCTCCAAAACTAGCCAGGAAGGATCCACCCTATAAGAATAGAGTCCCTCCAGCCCCTGAGGTCAATCTCTGCTTGGAGTTGGCCCACTCCCATTGTTCTGTGGAGTGTACTATCGCTTAATAATCTGCTCTCCCTCTTTATGCTATAAACTCTCTGTGTGTTGGGTTCATTTCTTTGCCCAAGATCACCAAGAACCTGGTACCTGTGCCCACCTGTGACAGGGGTAGAGCCAAAGCAGGCATGAGGGCCCAATGCTGGTGAAGGGAGGGGGGATCCCAAGTTCCACCATACCCTGCTCACTTTGACTCCAGAAACTGCACATTTTGGACTAAGTATAATAAATAAAAAATCACTTTGTAACTGTAAGTACCTATTTAAAATGCTGGTGGCCTTCCCTCTCACCCCCTCCCAAATAACTGCCCCCATTAGCCTAACTGCTTAAAAAGCACAGATGCAAGGATCTCTGCCCTGAGCCCTTTCCCTAGTTATTGTTTCCCTGCGCCCAGCCCCACTCCAGCCCGGCAGGGGCTGACCATCACCCATGGACTCGATTGGATAGATTCTTACTGATACCAGTAAGAATGATGGCCAGCCCAGGGCCTACATCTCCATTTCTCTTTCTGTCAGGGGGAAATTCTTATTTGCCCCCAGGGGGCTGGCTGCAGCACCCCGCCCCAAAAGGTGTCCTGAAGGATACTTCCTAATCCTACCTGCGACCTGTCAGGCACCAAGCTACCAACTACGGGCATGAAAATTAAGCAGATGTGCTCTAGTCCTCAGGGAGCCAAAGGTGAGTAGGGTCAGCTGCAGACAGAAAGCAATCTAAGAAACCAAATTAGCAAAAGCAAAAACATCTGCTCTTCACTGTAGTCCGGGAGGATGCAGATGTGGAAACTTCTGCCCCTGACAGACTGCTCTTTATTGTGCAGATGAAGGTTCTGCATCACAAAACCTCAGCCTCACAGGAACTACTCTTCTAGGTCCGGGAGGAGGGAATCCAGCTAGCTCCAGATTTGGTTGGCTCCAGAGGCCTGGAGGAATAGGGGAGAGGGAACTCCTAGGATCACCAGTTTCAATATCTGCCTCCCTTCTGCCTCCTGGAGAGGCGAGTTTGGCCCCCTCCCCCCAGGTCTGAGTGGAGAGAGGGGTGGACTGGAGGGCTGCAGGGAAGTGACAGGCAGCAGATGGTGACAGGCAGCAGATGTAGCCAGAGGCCTATAAGGAGTTCCACTGGCTGGAGAGGGGCAGAGTGCAGAGACCGAGGCTAGTGTTTGTGTGTTGGGGATGGTGAGGAGGGGGGAAGGTAGGGACGACTTACCAAATGGCAGGGAAGTACCTGGGACTAGTGGGAGTCTGCACCCATGCCATAGTCTGTATACTCACCCCATCTCCTCAGTTCCTTTCTGCTTCCTCTAGCTGGTCCTGTGGACATTTCTTGAGCCACAAAATTTATGTGGGGCACATAAGAAATTCCCTTAATTTGATATAGACACCATGGATCTTTAATAGATGCTCTGTTCCTCTCTGCATGTGTCCTGGTAAGTAAGGTAAAGCCAAAAGCGGGCCCACCTCCAGCAGGTGTGTAGCCCACACAGGGCTTTAGCTAATCTTTCTCACACTCTTTTTTACCCAAATTTTTCAGGTTCTTAAAAAGCGAACATGCTAGTTTTGCAATCTGCCTCCCTCCTGGTGGCCAGGTATAAACAACCAGGTAAGTAAGAAGTCTTGCAAGTGCCAGGACAGACGTATACTTCCTGGTTAACCAGCACCACTTCCTAGAACAACTCCAGGAGGCAGCCATTCACATTGTAGTCTAAATGACTGGCATGCTCCTGCTCCCAAGGCAGCCATGTTCACTGTAGTCTTAAAAATGGCGTCTTCCAGAGGTACCAATGTACATTGTAGCTTATGTGAACCTCTCATAGAGTTATGTGACACGTTTGTCTATATGTTCTCATGGTTAAGCTTCAAGACAACCTTGACAAAGGTCCTATCTTTCCACTTTCTAGAGAAGAAAACTGTCCAAGGATTCTCAGCCAGAGGCCAGAGCTAGGATTTTATGCTTCAGCTATCTGACATTCAGTGCTTTCCTCCTCAGCAGGGCTGACAGAGCCACTCCTCCAGCCTCTCAGGACCTCTGTCCCCTCAGCCCCACCTGCAAAATGGAGCTTGGAAAATACCTTGTTCGCTAGACTCTTTGTTTGAAGAGTCTACGTACACAACCAGAAAAACCATCATACCCAGGGTGACTGCCTGCCCCTCACACACAGGGCATTACAGAAACACCTCATTTTCCAGAAATCGCTTATCTGGCAAGCCTATCCATCTAGACAGAGCCTGGGACAAATGAAACAATGAATGGAAGGCCAAAACAGGCTTCAAAACACCAAGAGCCAAATTAATGACCCTCAAGGCCCTTACCCACTTTACACACATTTCTAACATGCATGTCTCCCTGGCTCCATGGTCTCCAGTGGATTAGAACTAACATGGGCAGCTATAGTGACAGTATCAGGAAGTGGCAGGTGATGGTAAAAGAAGAAACAGAGACATAAAAACTCAGAATTCAGAAAGATGATCCTTCTGGGGCAAAGGGTGAACAATATCAACCAGCTCAACTGTTCAAATATACACAACATGAAGTCAGCCTCCCTCCCTACTCTAGTGCTCTGTGCATCAGACTCTCCCCACAGAGCAGCAACGCTGACCATCCTCTTACATCTCCTTTTAGGACAGCCATCCATGCATGAGTGAGTGTGCAGAGGACAGGAGATTGCATGTAGTCCATTCCTGTCTGCAGGGCACTCACAGCCCCAAGCAGGGGTGAGGACAGGCCACAGAAACTGCAAACCCTCCCATCTCTTTAGTGATTCACTTAAGGACAGACAGGATGTGGCCAGGAATGGAAGTCTTGCTCAGCCAGCCCCAGTTATCACTCCAGCTCTTCAGCCTCACAGCAATCTGCAAACTAGCCTTATGGCTCCCATCTTACTGACGGGAAAACCAAGGCACAGAAATGACAAGACCCTCTCCAAGTCCTAGAGCTGGTGAGTGATGTGGCCTCCTTGTCACAGGGGGCTACTTCCTGGGGCCATTCTGCCTGCCACCAAGGTGATCAGATTCCAGTTCAATTGCCAGGCTCAAACATGGAGACGGGTATTGTTCTTTACATGGTGGTGCTTTTAAGAACCCCAAACCATCTTTGGGGTGGTCACCCGGTCCTTACCCCAGATTTGCACCGCCAGGAAGGGCCCTTGTCAAGGGTCACACTTTGTGGTGTAGTTGTACATAGTGACCCTGCCACCAGTTAGGGAATGGCCCAGAATTCTTTGTGACCAGCTGTTACCAGGGACTACGAAGGCCTGACATCAGTCCTGACTGATGTAACTGCTCAGTGAGGGAGCTTCCAGATCTTGGTTGCCAAGCCTCTGTAGGCTGTGGGGGTGGGGTCCTGCCAGGTGCTATCAGACATAAAGCAAGGCCCCCTGCAGGTTCTTGGCCTCAGCCATGGGTCAGGACAGCTAAGCTGCCTCCTTTGGAGGGACACCTGATTTTTCTGTGCAACACATGGTTAGGTGCCAATGGTGGAAGACAAAAATTGGGAAATCATTAAACCTTTTGAAAGGATAGACATACCGCCTGGGGCTCCAGCCACACCCACATGCTAACAGAGACACAGGAAGGTCACGCCAGCTGGCAGCTCTGTGAGGAACCACTGCCCGGGGTATGGCTCATCAGCATGGGAAAGGTTTCCAGCAGGAAAACCCTAGACTCTGCACAACTCCTCCCAGGTACCACAAAACTCATTGTTAACAGTGACACCTATTAACATCGCAGGAACAAGTGTTTGTGAAAATGCACTGTGTGTACTGCTGAGGTGGGGGAAGAGAAATGCACGTGGCAAGGACCCTGATGCAACTGAGCAACTGAGAACAAGGAAACGGGCATTCCAGAGTTTTTGATTCTGGACAAGAAAGGCTTTATTCTCCAGGGCCCCTCTCTGACACCTTACTTACTCTTCACTCTGGACCTCCATCCAACTATAATGGAGCATGCCTGTGTACAGCCTCATGACAGGCTGAGGGTGGAAGGATGGAGACCTGGGCCTAGTGGGGACAATTGCAGGGAGGTCCCATCTCACTTACAGAGGGCCAAATGCCTTCCAGGCCAGCGCAGGGGACCTACGTCCACGCTGGACCCCACAGAGCCTCACTAGGGAACACCCAGGATAGGGAGAGCGCCAACATTCTCCCAGTGAGGTGGAGGAGGTGTCTTCCAGCAGAGTCCAGAAGTGGATGCTGAGCACAACAAAGCTTTGTTTCAGCTTCTGCCATCAACTGCCATGCAGACGCTCTGTGAATGGTGCTGTTGTGGTATTTTAAGAAGATTCTACAAATAGCACTCATTCAGAATGGGCCTCAGAGCCTGCTCATGAATGTGCAGTGGCGAGGGTGGCCGGCCTGGGAGCTGAAGACAGGACAGTGGGGCCTCACAGGGCAGGATGTTGGGTGACCCGGGCCTTTTCCGGGGCTCCGTGGTTTCATTTCCCCCGGACTCGGACTCACCCCCACACCCCCAGTTTACTGGGAAGAAACAGCTCTCCAGCCTCTCTGAATAAGGAGAGGGGGCTGTGACATTCTTTTGGCATCTTCCTGTCTAGATTTCCAACCTATACTGATATCCTGTGGGTCACAGAGGATGAGGGCACAGGAAGAAAGGTATGTCCTTAGTTTTTCATCAGAAGGAAATTTATTAGGTAGCCTGAGAAACCTCAAAGACCCAGAGTCCCAGCAGCCAAGGACTATTAACTGGAATCCTTCCAGAAGGATTCATTCTTGAGACTTGAAAGGCAGCTGAGGGAAGAGAAAAAGATACTGAATTTTGGAGTCATTCAGAGCTGGGTTCAAACTTAGCTTCACCAGGGACATCTGGGCAACCTGGGGCAAGTTATTTAACTCTCAGAGTCCAATGTCTTCATCTCTAAAACCAACATTATCATACCCTCCTGGCAGGGAAGGTTGGGAACTATGAAACGCTGGCATGTGTTGCTCTTGACACTGTTAGTTGGCACTCAGCAAACATCAGCCTTGCTTCCTTCCCAGACGAAGACCGTTTATTTACTGCCTGAGTGCATTCTAGGCATAAAGTGTTTCTGAATTAAGGCTAAGAAACCTGACAGACAGACAGGGAACCCCTTTTGACCCTGTGTATGGACAAAGACATAAGGTCTGTGGCATCAATGCAAATGAGCAAGATAGGGCGACAGAGGCCCATGGCCTCTGGCAAAGTAGAGAGTCTTAAATCTGAGCCCAGTTTGTCCCTTCTGGTGCTTGGAAAAGGTTGAAACAACAGAAAAAGGATCACTTTTGATGGAATGCATTCAGAGCGGGGACACATCCAGGGGGCTGCTGTGCCCACCCAGCAGTCAGAGGTAGCATGTAAAGGTGGTTCCCTTATATCCACCAGCTCCCTCCCCCCAGCTCTTATTCTTGCCTTGAAAAACTATTGTACTGCTGTTCCTTCCTCCATTAAGTGTTTTGGAGTAAGGAAGGTGTGATACCTGCTCTATAAGTATCCCAGTACAGTCCTGTGCACAGAATTTGCCCTCACTTCATATGGACTAAACTAGAACAAAGTTTGGCAGTCTTGCTCAAAGTCAAGAGCACAGGGGCCCTCAGACTCAAGGGGCCACGGCCAGCTGGGCCACTGACATGCTGTTTGGATCTAGGCAAGCCACTTCCTCTTTTGGGGGCCTTTAAAAAAACTCACTTGGAAAATGATAAGGTGGGACTAGGTGACCTCTGAAGACCTCTCGGCTCACCCACTCTGAGCCTGTATGCCATAAATACCGACAATTCCCTCATTAGCAAGATGGATTCAGAGTTGGAGTGGTGGATGCTCTCTTTAACCCACCTCTGATAGACCTTCACTGGAAAAGAGTTTGCCTGTTCCCCAAATTGGACAGTGGCCTGTTTGCAGGAAGGTGACCCTGGACATGGCTGAGGGCGCCTCACTAAGTTAGAAGGTGATGGTATTTCCCAAAGGACCTCAGCAGCCCTGACTGTCATGGGAAGAGTGTTGGTGGGCGCTCACCATACACAAGTCCTCTTCCTCCATGCCCTCCTGCAGTGGTGAGGTGGGGCTCTCCTAGCCACGTGGAGGCCTAGAGCCCAGGTGCTCATACAGAGGCACAGCAGGTCAAAGTGGGAACGTCAGTATTTGAAACTAGGGTGACCTGACTCCAACGTCTTTCATGCTGTCCCCGCATCCTGCACCCCTAACCTACAAGGGGCTCACACTCTGTCCAAATGAGCCTTGTGCTCTTGGAGAGTGACACAGGCCTCACTCCATCTGACTCTAGTCATCAGAAAAGTGAAGAACTGGAAACTACCTAACCTCAAAGATCTCTTTGCTCCCAAGTTCAGGGGCTCTCTGCCTCCAGAAGTTGCTGTAGAAGACTGGGTAGTGTTTGAAAACCTAAAAATTGGCTCTGTAGCAACCAACGCCAATCAGAACAGAAGTGGACCATAAGCTCACTTGTGCCCAGGGCTAGGTGGTGCTGCCGGGCCTGGCATGAAGTTTCTGGTACTGGACAGTGAGAATGCTGAGGAGCTCCAGGAAGGAAGGCTGGGCACAGTAACAGTTTACTAACTGGTACAGAAGTATTTCAGCCTTTTCGAAGCTCCTAGTCATTCAGGTGAGTGCCACCTGAATATCTGCCATAGCTTCAGACCTCCTGGACAGGAAGGCATCTGAGAGCTTGCGGATTAGGGTCCTCCTCTGAGCAGGTCTGAGGAGGAGGCTGGAGGGCAAATGCAGAGGGCTTCACACCAGCTCTTGATCCACACCTCCTGCTCTGCACTTGCAGAGAAGTGTCATGATAGGCAGTGGCCACTGTGAAAGAGGGCACATTTGAGTCATAAAAGACAGAGTTGAACTCACAGGAATACCTGTTCCTGCACAGCCCTGGTGTGTCAAGGTGAGCGTCATGTTATTAAGCATCAACTGGCCACTGCTGGTGCTATGGCTTCTGGGCATGGGCATGGGCATGGGGAGCTGGCTTGGAGGCGCCGAAGTGCCACGGCCTCAGTCTCTGTGAGTCTGAGCAGGCTCAGGGACAGGTAGTGCTCAGGGCAGCTCCCAGCTCCAGGAACAGGCGGCACCCCCTGCCCCAAGAGGAACTCTGACGGGATGGGGTGGGCATGTCCTGTGTATGACTGATCCTCAGAGAGGAACTGGGCCTCGCCAAAGCCACAAAGAAGAAGCTGCTGGTTTGTGACCAATCTTTGACTTTTTCCAAATTGGAGGTTGACTAGGGAGTGTCCAGTCCTTTTGTTCCAAGTTTCACTATTAAAGGGCATAGCTGATTTTTGTTTTACTCTCACTTCAGTTTTATCCACTGCTAGTTACAAAAGTGAACACCAGGCTTTGCATTGGGTGGTATTTAAATATAAACACAGAGTGCAGGTTAAAAGTGCAGACCCTGGTACCAGACAGCCTGAACTGAAATCCCAGCTCTAAGTGGCCGGAGGCGGGAAACTCCATTCAGAGTTTCCTCATCTCTAAAATGAGACTAATAATAAAACCCACTGGAGGGTTATTGTGAGGATTAAATGAATTCCTATGTATAAAGTGCTTATGACAAGGCTTGGAACATAGTGAGTATTGTATGTATTGTAAGTGCTTTTATTGCAACAAAACAACACTGGCATCATCATTTTTTAGAGTCTTATACTAAGTCTCAAACTAAATAATAATTATTTCCATTATTGGGCATTTTTCTGCGTGTGTGCCAGCAACCTTACATAGAGGTCAATTTAATTCTTCCACTGACATACCTGATGAGGTTGCTGGTATACCAATGTCCCAAGGAAGGCACCCTTCTTTGGCTCAGAGAAGTAACTTGTCCCCAAGGCTGCACAGACAGTATGTAACAGAGTCAGAAATAAAACAAAATCTGCCCAACTCCCACTTTATGAGCTTCCAACATTTCATACTGCCTCAATGATACCAACCCCTCAGGCACCTAAACTCACATCCAAGTCACCACTTGGCATCTAGGTAAAGTTTAGGTAAGGACAAGGCCTCTGGAGAAGATCTAATAATCTGCCCACATACTTTGGTATGAAGTAGCATCTCGGAAAGTCCCATCCCCAGAGCACTGTCTTATCTTCAGGACACTGTCACAATTTCGCCTGTCTTGTCACACCCTGAAAAAGCCCTATTTACACAGCATTGTCATTAATTTACCTGACTCACTCGTGGAAAAGCCCTAGTTCCAGGGCATTTGTCAAAACCCATCGGTGGTAATTCTTTAATATGACAGCTACCTAAACATATGATACTAATTGAAGCAAACATGAGCTGGCCATGAGAAATCTATTGGGAGCTCTGAAAAGCTCTCACATATTTCTGGAACCCTATAAGGTCATGTACATGTGTAAAGCTGTGCCCATGAGCAGGTAAGGCCTATGAAGGCCCCCAATTTCTCATCTCTGGCTGATTCTGAGTCCCTGTACAAGCCCAAAGTGAAGACGAAGGCAGAGTCATAAACCACCTAAGCACTGAAGGTGTGCCCTAGCACACACACTCAGCAAGGGGTAGAAGACTTATTGGTTCAAGACATTTATTTTGATTTATTTATTATTTATTTTTCGAAAGAGGGGAAAGGAGAGAGAGAGGGAGAGAAATATCAGTGTGTGGTTGCCTCTCATGTAGCCCCCACTGGGGACCTGGCCCACAACCCAGGCATGTGCCCTGACTGAGAATCAAACCAACGACCCTCTGGTTCACAGCCCACGCTCAGTCCGCTGAGTTACACCAGCCAGGGCCAAGACATTTAATTATATCTCTGACAAATCATCAGCTGACTGCTAAACTAATTAATGAGAGACTTCAGTGGCTGTATGCTACATATGACTACATACGACTACACATGACTCCAAGAGGCTCACACATAGACATATTATAGTAAACTGTCCAAGGACAAAAAAATCTTAAAAGAAGCAAAGGAAAAAAATGATTCATCATATACGAGGCATTCATAATAAAATTAACAGTTCACTTTCATCAGAAACCACGGATGTTAGAAGTCAGTGGGATATTTTCAAAATGCTGGGAGGGAAAAAGACTATCAGCCAAGAATCCTATATCCAGAAAAACCATCTTTCAAAAACAAAGGAATAATTAAGACATTCCTTCCCAGAAAAACAAAAAGAGAGCATTCAGTTCTCTATCTTAGCAGGCCTGTACTACACGAAATTCTAAAGGGAATCCTTCAGATGAGATGAAAGGACATTAGACGGTCACTCAAATCCACGTAAAAAAATTAAGAACACCAATAACTATATAGTTAAATATAAAAGACAGCATAAATTTATTTTTAGCTCTTCTATCTGATTTAAAAGATAACTGCACAAAGCAGTACTTATAAAACTGTGTGGATGGACTTATAATTCATAAAGATGTAATTAGTATGCCAATAATGACACAAAGGGGAATGAGGGGACAGAGCTATATTGGAGAGAAAATGTATACTATTGAAGTTAAGATAGTATTAACTTGAACTAGACTGTGTTAATTAAGAAGCTAACTGTAATCCCAAGGTTGACCACTAAGAAAATAACTTAAAAAAAATACTGTGAAGGAACAATAAGGAAATTAAAATGTTACCAGAGAAAATATCTACTTAACACAAAAAGAAAGCAGAAAGGGCATAATAGAAAAAAAAGGGCAGACACTTACAAAAAACAAACAGCAAAGTGGCTGACATAAACATACCTTATCAGTAAGTACATTAAATGTAAATACACTCAACATTCCAACAAAAAGGCAATGGCTGACATAATAGATTTAAAAAATAAATTCCTTTCTACAAGAGACACATTTAAAGACTTTTTATGTATTTATTTATTTCTAGAGAGAGGGGAAGGGAGAAAGAAAGGGAGAGAAACATCAATGTGTGGTTGCCTCTAGCATGCCTCCTACTGGGCACCTGGCCCACAACCCAGGCATGTGCCCTGACTAGGAATCGAACTGTGACCCTTTGGTTTGCAGGCTGGCACTCAATCCACTGAGTCACAGCAGTCAGGACATACAAGAGACACATTTAGATTTTAAAACTCAAATAGGCTGAAAGTGAAATAATGGAAAAAGATATACCATACAAAGAATACCCAAAATAGAGCCAGAGTCGCTATACAAACATCAGACAAAATAAGAGTTCAAGACAGAAATTTACTGGCGACGAAGAGGAACATCCTGTAATAATAAAGATTTGATTCATCAGGAAGACATAAAAATTATAAACATATATGTCCCTAACAATAGAGCACCATAATTCATGAAATAAAAATGGACAGCACTGAATTGAGATTTTCCAATAATAACTAAAAACTTTAGTATTCAACTTTCAAAAATAGATAGAACTAGGCAGAAAAATAATAAGAAAAAAAAGAAGACCTGAATAACACAAGGAGCCAATTAGACCTAGTATACATCTATAGGACACTCTACTCAATAACAGCAGAATACACATTTGTCTCAAGTACAAATGGAACATCTTCCACTATAGACCAAAAGTTAGATCATAAAGCAAGCTTTTAACATTTAAATATGAAGGTATATTCACCAACTACAGAGGTTTGGAATTCAAAATCAATAAGAAAAGAATATTTGGAGAATTCATAAACATGTGAAAATTAAGCAACTCACTCCTAAATAACCAAAGATGAAATCACAACCGAAATTTAAAAAACACTTTGAGATGAATAAAAATGAAAACAAAACATACCAAAACTTAGGAGACACAGTGTGCTCAGAGGGAAACTTATACCTATAAATGACTACATTATATAAGAAAAAATATCTCAAATCAATAACCTTACAGTTTCTTAACCTATTACACCTTAAGAAACTGGAAAAAGAATAGAACCACCAAAATACACAGATGAAAGGAAATAATTAATATTAGAGTGAAAATAAAGAATATAAGGGCTTAAAAAAGAATAGAGGAAAGTCAATAAAAATAGAAGTTGGTTCCCTGAATGAAAAAATCACATTTGACAAACTTGCTAGACTAACCAAGAAAAAAAATTACAGAAGTCAGAAACGCAAGAGCGGACATCACTGCCAACCTTACAGAAATAAAAAGAATTTTCTATTTTAAAAACTGTATGCCAACAAATTAAATGAATTAGATAAAACAGACAGATTCCTAGAAAGACATAAACTACCAAAATCAACTCAATAAATAGAAAATCAAATAAACCTTTAACAAGAGACTAAAGAACTTCAACATGCCCCAAAATGTTTCACTGAAGAATCCTACCAATCATTTAAGAAGAATTAACATCAGACAGTTTCACTGGTAAATGTACCAATCATATGAAGAATTAATATCAACTGTTCCCAAACTCTTCCAAAAAACAGAAGAAGGAACAGTTCCCAATTCCTGTGCAGCCAGTAGTCCTTTGATAAGAAACCAAAGACACTGCAAGAAAACTACAGACCAACATCCCTTTTGAACACGCACAAAAATCCTCAATAACACACTAGCAAACTGCAGTCCAATGTTCATCAACTGATGAAGGATAAACAAAATGTGGTATACTCATACTAAGACTATATTCAGCCATAAAACGGAATAAACTAGTGATAAATGCTACAACATGGATGAAACTTGAAAACAGTATGCTAAGTTAAATAACTCAATCACAAATGACCATATATTGTGTAAAAGTAGTTCAGTGGTTGTGGGGTTGGGGGGTGGTACAAGGGGGTGGGTTGTCTTAGGGATGGGAAGTGATGGCTAATAATGGGTATGGGGTTTGTTTGGGATGTAATGAAAATGTTCTAAAATCAGATTTTGGTGACAGTTGCAAAACTCTGTGAATATACTAAAATTAGGAATTGGTACAGTCTAAGTGAATAAATTCTATATGTGAAATAGATCTCAATAAAACTATTTTAAAGAGTCTAGTGATGGAGTATTTGTGGGAAGACCTCATGCAAAAGTTGTAATTCGCCAAGATATGCATGAACTACATAGCTGGGTTGGGAAGGAAGGATAAGTAAACTATTTTAGGGGTTTACTTCATTTATGTGTTCCCCAAATTGGTGCCAGGATTCCTGAAGGAGAAACCCCTTATACGGGATCAAGGACCACTGATTAATAGGATGAGAAAATACGCCCCCCGCCCCCGGCATTTTCTTTCTCCCTCTCTGGGAGGCTTGCTGCCCTAATGGTCAAGGAAGGTCAGAGACTTCAGCCTTCCCCAGGACTGGCTCCTCTCTGAGGCCACAAGTCCACTACCACCCACCCCGCAAAGCCCCAGGGGCCAGCAGTGTTGACTGTGGCTACATGCTGGTTAAACAGATCTGCTTATAAATTTTGTCTAAGGGGGGCCACTGACCTTCCTGCCTTACATCCCCCACACGTACAGCCAAATGACCGTTGGCTGAGCCCCCTTTTGGAGGAGCTGGGAAAGGGGATTGGCCTTCTAATGCCCTACTAGGAGCATAGAGCAGCTCTGAGTTTCCTCAGAGGGTCACCTGAGCTTCAAGCTGACAGGAACCCCACAGATCATCTATCTTACCTGGTTCCCTCTTTACAGATGAAGAAACTAAGATTCTGAGTGGTAATCCAGCTAGAAAGGAGAGAAGCTAGGAGTATCACTGGGCCTTCTGACAACTCCTGAGTTTGGCATTCCTACCCCCAATTTATAGGTGGGGACACAGAGACTCACAGAGGTAACAGGTAGTCTGTGGTCTCCTGGGTAGGAAATGGAGCCAAATCCTCTGCCTGAGGCTGGTTTCTCTCTTCTACTTCTTTATAAAATTAAAAAAAAATTGATTTTGGGAGGCAGGGAGGAGAGGGAGAGAGAGAAACATTGATTTGTTCTTCCACTTATTTACACGTTCATTGGTTGAATCTTATATGTGTCCTGACCATGGATGGAACCTGCAACCTTTGTGTATCTGGATGATGCTCTAAGCAATTGAGTTATATGGTTTCCTTTTTGAAAGACCCACAGGGCTACTTGCTGCCCAGGGCGCTTGAATGGGAAAGAGGTAACAAAGAGGGACACTTCTCAGAAACAGTTCGACCCAGGCAAACCTTGAGCTACAGAGGGGAGTCCTTAGAGCTTTGGCCCATGGGAACAATCCCTATAACCTGAGGTTCTGAGAGTTCTCTGTGAATGCCATTCCAGTCTGAGCATTGGTGAGTAGGAAGCAATGAGGTCCTATAGGCAATCTGAACAGTCCCTGGCTGCTGCTAGAGAATGTGCTGCAGCACAGCCGAAACTGAAGACCCATCAGGAGGCTGTTGGTGCGGTCAAGCACCATGCTGGTGGCTGAACAGGGCTGCCTGGCATGGAATACAAACAAGCAAAGGGGCTTCAGATGCATTTTGGTAATAGAAGTGGCAGGACTTGGTGATGGTAAATTGGAACAGAAGGACAAAATGAAGAGTTCAGACTTAGGCTGATTAGCTTTGGCCCATTTCTAGTCCAGGAGACGCTCAATGGAGGAGTCAAGTGGGTCTGGTGCTCAGAGCAAGGCCTGGACTAAGATGCGATCAGTGACTCTGAAGTTTGCGGGCAAGAGGTTGGGGGAGGGTGGGGGGGTAGGGGGGGCAGAAGTGAGCCCATGGGGCAACTGCTGGAGCAGGTCCCTTCGACCAGTCACAAGAAAGGAGCACCAGGGAGGGAGGAAATCCTGTGCTGGCCCAGCCACTGCAGCCCACCTCGCCTGGAAAGCCCCTCCCTATT
Organism: Anoura caudifer; assembly: GCA_004027475.1. NCBI lineage: Eukaryota > Metazoa > Chordata > Mammalia > Chiroptera > Phyllostomidae > Anoura > Anoura caudifer. Next base: position 15,475 of record PVKU01013633.1, read on the forward strand.
TTCTCTGCTGGACTGGCTGTTCCTCTGTGAAGAACCCAGCTCAGGGATCAGCTGGCCTGGGCATTTTCTGAACCACTCAGAATACCCAGGCTTGCTTGTCTCACTGAATTTCTTCTTTGCCTGTAGTGTCAGTTTCCTGGTCTCCATTTGGCCAGGCTATGAGCATCGTGGGGGAAGACGCTGTACCCTCCCCAAGGGATGGGCTGCCATGGACCAGGTGCCCAACAAAGATTGGTAAATGAATGAATAGAAGCTGGAATGGCAGCTTCCAATTAGCAATCTTGGAAGGATTCATGAAAAATAGAAGCTTCTCAAGAAGAGAAGCTGTATAGGAGTTTCCACAGTAGAACCAGTTCTATCATCCCCACCCAGCGATGGCACACTCTGCCTTTCTCTGGGACAGCAAGGGACAATGAGCACAGCACCAGCAGCAGCAGTGTTCCTACCTGGTCCACTGGCCTCTGCATGCTAGCCACTAGGCATCTCAAGCCCTCTGTCCATCAGGAAAGGGGCATGGAATCCATGCCCAGCACCTCATTGTATCACAGCAGAGAATTACACCAAGTGGGCCTGGACTCTCCCAGCTGGGGTAACACCAGGACCTCTAGGCATCAGGTGACATGAACAGATGAAGGTGAGCATGACCATCTCCCGTCTCTGCGGCACCCATTGCTCTCCTGCCAATGTTCACTGAGCACCAATTCTCTGCTGAGCCTAGTGCCATATCACAACAGGGACAAGACTACTGTCAGCTAGGGTGCCAGTCCCACACCAACCAGCTACTGGAAAAGGAAATCAACTGGACCCATGGGCCCAGGTATCACAAGGTTCCAGGTGCAGGCCCCCTTTCGGAGGACTTGACCTCCTCAGGCCAAACTGAATGTGTTGTGAGAGGCTGTGGTGTGGATAGGGACCAGAGAGGTACAGGCTGTGGTAGGGGAGGCTGAGAGGGGGATGGGAGGGGGACATCCAACACCAGCAGGGCTAAGAAGCTGGGCTTTTTCTAGAGGCACTCTGGTCCAAGACAGAGTCCAAGGAGGGACAGAATGTGACAGGAGCTCTGCATGGGATGCTAGCCTGGGCAGTGGACTAGAAGAGGCAAGGATGAACTGTGGATGACCAGTCAGGAAGCCAGCACTATTGATGATGAGGGTCTGTGCAGGTGTCACAGTAACTTTGGGGACAGGGATGGGGATACTGCCCTGGGCAGGAGCACAGGAGATGCCAGCCTCTACTTGTGAGAAATGAAGCAGAGTGCAGGACTGAGAGCCAGGAAACCTGGCAGGAGTGTAGGACTTCAGCCTGACTTCTGGATTGGCAAGTGGGAGATGGGCATTGCAGAGGGCACTGTGTGCCTAGAGGCAATCACAGTTATCAGGGACCTGGGAAGAGAGAGCTCAGAATGAGAAACAAAAAGAATTCACAGCTGAATGTGGTGTATTAAAGGGGGCAGGGTGCCAGAGAGGGGCAGGCCAAGGAGAGGTACAAGGTGGGGGGCTCTTAGGTGCTCAGAGAGCCAGGACTGGTCATCAGATGCAGCACGCTGATAAGAATAAGTGCAGGAGGAGGATAAGGGGAAAGCAGAGCCAGGAAGACTATTCCTGGGGAGCTAGTGATAGAGGGAAGAAGAGACGGGAAGGCTTGTGAGCACACAGTGAAGAGGCTGGCTTTTAAAAAAATGTTCTGATGAATTACTCAGGCAGGTTTGTGGGCTAATGAGGAGCCAGTACAAGGAAGGGTGAGGGTGTTGGGGAGAAAGAGAACATGACAGGGAGCAAGATCCCAGAAGGCAGAGAAGGCTCCCAATGCTGAAACCAGGTGTTACGAGTGAACTTGGGGATGAAATGATAGCAGGAGGCCAGTGCTCCTCAAAGGCCTTAGGGACCCATCAGTCTGCCCTTGCACCCTCCCTCCCTGGCCTTGAACAGGAGCTGACTCCGTGCTACATTCTTATACTACCTCCTCTGTCTCAGCCTTGGGCAACAGTGCAAAGTTGAAGAAACTGAAATTTGCCACTGAACATACCCACCACAAAGCTCTACATAACAGACATATCTGGAAATACTGTCCAGAAACAATGAAATCAAACAGTATCCTTAGAGTTCAGAACAAGTACACTTGCCCTCTGCTTAAAAAAAAAAAAAAAAAAAAAAAGGATTTTATTTACTTTTAGAGAGGGGAAGGGAGGGAGAAAGAGAGGGAGAGAAACATCAATGTGTGGTTGCCTCTAATGCACCCCCTACTGGGGACTTGGCCCACAACCCAGGTATGTGCCCTGACTGGGAATTGAAACAGCAACCCTTTGGTTCAAAGGCCTGCACTCAATCTAATGAGCTACACTAGCCAGGGCCACTCGTGCTCTGCTTTAAGGAGGGTGTAATGCTTCTCCACACATCAGCTCCTACTCACTGACCTTTCAGCTTCTTCAGAAATACAGGGACCCAGGACTGCTCCATTTGCAACTATCTGTATTGCATATGATGGTATGATTAACATCACAGCATTTCACACCCCGAAAAGCACCTGTTGCACTCCCTCCGGTGTCCAAGCTGCCCAGCTGCAGTTCTGCAACTCCTGGAGAGAGTGCCAGGCTTTGGACTGTAAAAGCATGATAACTAGATCCACTATGGCGATTCTGGCATGTGATGTATTTTTGCTGTTCTCTTCATGGTATTTGTGATTTACTATTTGAGTTTTTCTACTTTAACAACTACATTTTTACTCAGTGACTACATGGTCAAATATTGCTGTATAAGTTCTGATTCAGAAATATCCAAGAATAAAATTAATAACAACAGCTATTCTCTTGGGAAAATTTAAATTATATCAATGACTAATGCACTCTCTTCTGATCTTTTCTTAAATAAAATACATACATTTCTAGTGTGTAAAGTCAGAAAGCTAAACATACAATACATACACACCCCTTGGGAACAGCTGTACTACAACACTGCTATGACAACCGAATCAGTTAATGTCTAAAGCAGCATTTCTCAAAGTGTGCCCCAAGATGCAGTGCCATGAGCTGCTATATAAAAGCCAGTTCCCTTGGCACAGGTTTGGAGACTGTACCTACAATCCACCTGACTTGGGTATACACAATCACATCAATGTGTTAAAAGCTCTGAGAAGTCTTGCATTGAAAAACCTACCCAACATTGATGACTCATAATTTCTAAGGTTATTTGACCTAGGAACTCCTTATCCTGTTGATGGCAGAACTCATTTTGAACAATGGTCCAAACTGGACACTACCTGGCCAGATTGGCCATGAGTTCAAATTTGTTAAATGAGGCAACATCTGCAGGGGTGTCCAACCTTTTGGCATCCCTGCACCAGAATGGAAGAGTTGCCTTGGGCCACACATTAAATACATTGTGACACATGATCACAAAAAAAAAATCTCATAATGGCCCTGGCTGGTGTGGCTCCATGGAATGAGTGCCGACTTGCAAACCCAAAGTTCGCCAGTTCGATTCGCGGTCAGGGCACATGCCTGGGTTGGGGGCTGGGACCCCCCCCCCCGTTGGGGGTGTGTGAGAGGCAACTGTTTCTCTCTCACAGAATGATGTTTCCCTTCCACTCTGTTTCCTTCCCTTCCCCTCTCTCTAAAAATAAATAATTAAAAAAAATCTCATAATGTTTTAAGTATATTTACGATCTTGGCTGCATTCACAGCCATTCCGGGTTGCATGCAGCCCTTGGGCCACAGGTTGGACACCCCTGGGACGTTTGGAGATGTTACATTAAAAAACTAAATGGCTGCCTTCCTTAAACCATGGATGATCTTTTCTGATTGGCAGTGCCTGGCTGCCTGCTTTGGAGGGCAAATACACTCAAACACCACAGTGCTCCCAGACCTTTCTTGTTCCAGGTCCCAGACTGGGACAGCCTTGTGAATTTACATAGGCTGCGGGACCTTGTGGGCCCTTCAGACTGGATCCCTGCTCCCACACTGCTGGGGCCAGCAGTGTCTGGAGGTCAGTGGAGGGTGGGGACAAGCTGGGAAACACTCCCACACCAGGCCTGTTCTTCACCGGGATGGGTGTAGCCCTGGCACAACCCCAGCATATAAACCTAGCAGGAGTTGCCCCTAGCTCCTTTCTGAGGCAGTAAGTAGATAGAGTATGTACCCTTCCTAACCAAAGCCTTGCAAATCCACCGTTGCTTCTGGGACTCTGGCTTCACCACCCCCAACCCTAGCCTTGCTTACAGAGTCAGGAAAGACAAAAACTGCTCCAGCCCTGTCAGCCCTCCCAGTGAAATCTTTCCTGTTCTGCTCTGGGCCTTGACCTGCCCTCAGTCAGCATGGAATAAGACTTTGCCCTCTGAGTCCTCCTGCTTTCAACCCCCTCTAAACACGAAATTCCACATGCAATTTTTTTCTTTTTCAAAACAATATTAAAATAACTTGCTCTGGGACAATGAGAACCAAGAGACTATTCACATTTACTATTTGTTTTTGGCTGCAAAGTGGCCCAGCCACAGACAGTGTCTTTCTCGTGGCAGGATTAACTTCTCTCTTTGCTCCATACATCCAGTTTAAATGTAAGGTCTGTTTAGCTTTTTATATTTATTTATTATACATGCTATAAGCTACCTCAAACCCTTTGTGAAACAAGCCTGTACGTTTATGGTATCATTAGCACCTGGACAAGAGTCCCTCAAGCTGATTGATTGATACATTTACATTCCTTTTCTTCATCCGGTTCCAAAATATACTTTTCAAGGGACAGGGAGCTGGTGCCCACTCTGATAAAGCTGCACTGACCTTAGAGTTTACCTGCAAGGCTTCCTAACTCACCTGGTCACGGCAGTCACTTGGGCAAGTCCTTAAACACACAGCTACAAGGTCCTTCCCCAGAGCCCATCCAGGTCCGGGTGAGCCCAGAGATCTAAGTGTTTAACAAGGTGCGGGGAGGACAGGTGAGTGTCAGGGTCGGGTGAGTTTGGGAAGCACTACACTACAGGGATAGCCCAACGATGTTTCCGAAAATCACAGGGATCATTTCAGTCAGTCAAAGGTTAAGCTGGAAGGTCCCCAGCACGAGGAGGCTGGACCTCAGCCGGCCGCCAAAGTCCTCAGGGTTTTCTTTGCTTGGAGCCCTCTCCCAACCGCTGCAGTCCGCAAGCAGCTACCGCCTTGACTTTCGGAAAACTAAGTCAGAGCCCCTGGATCCAAGTTTGTAACAGAGGCGGCAAGGAGAATGAATGGGCCCCTCCGGGGAGGTTAAGACGCAGAGACGGTGCCAGGCGCTGCCTGGGCTCCCTCTGCAAAGGAGTTGTGCGGCGGGAGGGCCTCCTGGGACGACTCCGCCCCAGCCTCGAACTTGGCCGGACCTGTAGCAGGAGCCCACAGTCCGCTCCCCTCCGGCCCCGGGCCACATGCCAGACCTCACCGCAGAGGCCCCAGTCGGCACCTCAGAGCAAGAGGAGGAGCTGGACACACTCTCCAAAGTTCGGGGACTCGGGGACTTGCTGCCACACCTGAACCGTTTTCAGGGCTGAAGCAGGTGTTAAGCGGCCAAGGCCCGGAGGAAGGGCTGCCAGCCCCCAGCCGCAGCTGGAGAAAGTCGGCGGCGCACGCCCGGTAGCGGAGCGCAGACGTCCCCAGCCCGTGGCGCACGTGCGCGCCGGAGAGTTACCTTTGGGCGCTCGCAGGTGTCCTCTCCAGTCCTTGCAGCAGCACAGCCCCATGGCAGCTGCGCCGCCAGCTGCCGGCACCCCGGGGCTGCGCGTTCGAAATCCGCCCGCGGGCAGTACCCAGCCGCAAGCAGGGCTTCGCTCAGAACCGCCACCCTGGCCTCCCTCGCCCTCACGCTCCGTCCGGGCCCCGAGCAGCAGGCATCCCGGCTCCGGGCAGACCCTGCTAATCAACAGGAGAATGTACTAATCGCGCTGGCCCGGCCGCCTGCCTGCTTTTATCTCCGCGCGCCGGGGCAGCCCAGCTCGGCTCCTCGCCCTCGCGGGAGCCCTCTCCGCGACCCGTTACTCTCCTGGGGTGCCGAGCTGCGCGCTCCCGAGGGAAGGCGAGGGGGCGCTGTGCGAGCAAGCGCGGCCTCGTTTCGCTCCTCCGCCCTGGGAGAGCTAGCGAGGGGGTGGGGGCAGCACTGCCTGACCAATGCGCTCAGACAGGAAAGAAAGCAGTCCCCGCTAGTCTTGGGCGCCTCCCCGCCCCCATTCTCTGACCTCGAAGGTAGTTTGCTGGGCGCGTACCAAGGCCACCTTACTGTTTTCTCAGCTCACCATCACACTACAGAAAAAGAGAGTGTACCCCCAGACAAGCCCATCTTGGTTGTGTGACTTCGGGCAAGTCACTTCCCTTCTGAGACTTTCTTCTCCTGGAAAGCAAGGGGAACAACACCGTTTCAGATGTCTTTTACCACATATTAAAGGTTTGATGGTATCAAGTTATTTAAACACTTTGTGCTTAGTTTCCCCAGCTATAAAAAGGAGAGGATTGCTTCATTGGGATCCTTCTGAGGATTACCAGAGACTGAGATGTATACAGCTGACCCTTGAGATGCATGGGTCCACTTATAGCTGGATTTTTTTTTTCAATAAATATGTATAGTATTGTGAATGTATTTTCTCTTCCTCGTGATTTTATTAGTAACATTTTCTTTTCTCTAGCTCACTTTAATGTAATAATACATTCAATACATAAGTATGTTATACACGATAAATACAAAATATGTGTTAATCCACAGTTTAATGTTATCAGTAAGGCTTCCTAACAACAATAGACTTAGTAATTAAGTTTTGGGTGAGTAAAAAGTTATAGATGGATTTTTAGACTGGGTGCCCCTAACCTTCACATTGTTCAAGTTTGACATATATAAAACATACATACACACACACACACACACAAAACTTAGAACACAACTGGCATGTTGCTCAGTAAATGTAAACTATCATGATCAGGTGTTTCTCAGGACTTGGACAAACAGGGACTTTTGTCACAAAGATGTTTTTGGTGCAATCACTTTGGAAGGTGACACACAAGCTGCTTATTGAAACTAAAATTACTAATATCCTGGGACCAAGATATTCCATTTATCACTATGTACCCCACAGAAATGTTTGCCCACATGCCCAGGAAAACATGTATAAGGCTATTCATAAGTAAAGGAATTATCAAATATACTGGTGTTTTCAGAAAACTACTATCTCATAGGAGGGAGCTGGAACTGAATATTTGAGATCTGTGGATTCGCAGCATTTATGCAAAGCATACACCCACAAAAATCTTCCTCTGGTCTTCACCTATGCTGGCTACTGCCCTAGGCACCAGAGCCTAGGAGATGCATGGGAGGAAAACAGGAGACCAACAGTGGTTCCCTCTGCGTAGAGGGTAAATGACAAGAATGGACTGAAGGTGAGTGTAAAGAGACTTTATGTTCTTATAGTGGTCTAATTTCTTAAAAGGGAGGTATATTTACATAGTATTGTATTAATTAAACAATCAAGTGAGAGAAAGTAGAAGTGTCTAGCACAGAGTGGAGTTCTTAATACCAGGTTCTTTTTCACTCCTCTAGTTCCTGGGATCTCTAGCCACCCCTTAATCAGGGCTGTGATCAACTTTTGATGCCTTTTTGGCTTAACTGGGATTTTGTCCCTTCTACCTCACCCTCATCTCATTTTGGGTGGTGGTGGAGGGGGACAGAGTGGGGAGGGGATGCAGAGGCCAGGCCAGGCCAGAGGCAGAGGCTGCCTGGGGCATGGAGCAGAAGAGTTAAATGGCCTGTAGGGAGGAAGGGAGGAAAGAATGACTTTGAGCAGGGAAGAGGTTTTCCCAGGAGTTAAGTTGTATTCAAAGGAGAGATTAACAACAATGGGGCCGATTTCTGCCTCTCCGTCCTTTAACTCTCCAGAAAGACCAGGGTGAGACTTCTTTAGGGAGAGAGGAGGGCTGTCCTGCGCTATGTCTGGAAAGAAAGATGTTTTCGATTCTGACTTGTAGGCGGGAGTTACAAAGAGGGAGTAACTGACTAAAAACATAGAGACCTGACTTCTGGTTGCTGCCAAGTCATTTTAAACAGTTTTAGCACCAGGCAAAATGTCTTAGTCACAGCAGGCTTAATGAGGCCCCAAGAATTCCAAGCTAGAGCCTGCATTCAGGGAGAGCATGTGAGGGGAGCAAGCCCCCGGGTGATTGTCCAATGGCCAAGTCCTACGTTTGGAAAGGAAGATTTAAAAGAAAACATCACAGCGGCCACTGTTGGCTGTTGTTTGTCTTCCTAAAAGGAAGTAGCAAAGCGGGATCATTTCAAATGAGCCTATTATAGAGGGTTAGCATCTTCACTGAACTGTTCAAATATATTTTGGGATATTCAACTTTTCAAAGTGGCTTTAAATATCAACTCCCAGGGCAGTTTAGGAGTTAGAAAGCAAGGCAAGAGCTTCTTTATTATTGCTTTTGGTGTCACACAGTTTAATTCCTGATTATACACTGTCTTCTCATATTTTCTAGTTATGTGTCTGTCCCTCAAGAAGGAAGGAAAATAACATTCACTATATGCTTAACATTAGGCAATTCATAAATGCTGTTTATCTCAGTTAAGCACAGGACAAACCCATAAGGCAGATGGTATTAGATTCGATTTATAGAGGAAGAAACTGAAGTTCAGGGAGGTGAAGTGACTTGCCCAAGATTAATGAAGTGGTAAGTGGCAGAGCCAAGATAGACAGTGGATGGAGGGATGGATAGCATTTCCCCAATTAGGTGTAGTAATAAGCTGCAATTGGAAAAGCACCTACTGAGCATGGAATTTACCTAAAAATCTAACTCTCTGAACATAGCCATGCCCCCTGAATTGATCATAACTCAAAACCATCTTGAATTGAACCAAAATGTCAGGATCAGTCAGTACTGCAAGGCTCTCGCTAAGCTGAAGCCACCCAACTCCAGAAGAGTGACCAGGGAGGTGGGGGCCTATGAGACATCTTCCTGAGCTGGAAGGCTAACATCCTGTAGGCCACAGGGAAGCAGAACCAGAACTAGTGGGGGTAGGTATCCTGTGAGTGGAATGGGCTCCAGGAGGAGGACAAACGCCAGCTTTGGAAGATGAAGGCTGTGTGGTGACTACCCCTTGCTGCTTGATTCCATTTCTCTGGGAGATCCCAAGTTTGATGGTAAGGATGTGGGGTTGTTTCTAGGGAGGCCACCATTATTGTTGGGATCCTCGCCCTTCCACCTATGCCCAAGGCATTTGAGGGGTTTGCTTAGGAGATTTAGGAAGTGGCCTTGATACCCCTCTGCAGGAGTCTGTTTGCTCCTCCTCAGACATACCTAAGGTACCTTCATGGCATCATCTCAAGGTGCAAGCTCAACCCTGGGAAGCTCGAGGGGAGGATAGAAATGGGGACATAGCATCTTAGTTGCAGCTGTAGCTTTGGAGGATATGATGATCATTCATTCATTCTTTCTTTTATTCATCTGTATACCACACAATGACTGAATACAACTGAACACCTGAGAAAGCCCGGGGCCTGAGCTCTGAGGAGGCCAGGAGGGTACCCTGGGATCTCCAGAGACAGTGATCTACTGACAGAGGAGAGACCTTGGAGGTGAGAATTGAGATGGAGATGCGAGAGTCCAGCACCAAAAGACAACCCGTTTGGCATGCACATGTGTGGATGGCATAGAAATGATCCTCCAATGGGCATTATTATGTTTAGGAGCTTGATTTAGGGATAGGGAAGAACACCAGGCATGTAGGATGGGGACATGATGCTGCCTGTGATTCTGACTGGTCAGCCTGGCATGAGAGTGAAATGGGGACTGGAAGGGGGCCACCAGGAGCAGAGAGAAAGCTAAGAAACAAAAGGCATGAGCCAGGTGAGAGATGTCCCCAACCACAGTAGATCAGAGGAGACGGCACCCAGGTGGAGCTGTGTGCTAGCAGGGTGGTTCCCAGCGACTCACGTTTCCCAGTTCTCATATCCCGTGTAGTCTGTCTCCTCGAATCTGGGCTGCCCTGTGACTGGCTGTATAACCAATAGAAGGTGATAGAAGTGGTGCTGGCCAGTCTGGCCCATGTGCCAAGAAGACTTGACAGCTTCTGTTGTTGTCTTCCATGCAAAGCCATTGCCTTGTGAGCAGGGGAACTATTCTGAGACTACGTGCCCTGAGAAGCCCAACCTAGCAATATGGAGAGGCCATGTGGAAAACTGAGGTCCAGGCTAGCAAGTGCTTCTTCTAGTCTCATGATTGAAGCCACCCAGGGAATCAGTCCTCCAGCTGACACATGTAGAGCAGAGTCAAGCTGTTCCTGACAAGGAACATGACAGAACAGTGAGAAAATGAAATGTTTAAGCTTTGAGGTGTTTTGTTATGCAGTAACATGACTGAATCATGGGGAGTAATACATAATACTAATAGCTAACTCTGCCTGGTGCTGATGGTGTGCCAGGCTAAGAGCTTGACATCCCATTAGAATTGAAAGCAATCCTATGTATTCAGTAACATTATTATTTCCACTTTAAAGAGGGATACCGAGGCACAGAGAAGTGAAGTAATTTGCACAAGGTATCATGGATAATTAATGGCTGAGCTCAGAGTGGAAACAGGCCATTTCGCTTCAGAGCCTGTGTGCTTCATGACTCTGTGATAGATATTTTGGAGGCAAAAGGGTTAGCAGTTGGTGATGAATTCAATGCCACATGGGTCTAAGGCATATCTGTAGGTGAGATTTGTGGTAAAAAGGTGACCCCTGTGGTATGCTGGATGGCGTCTGGCAGATAGGCCTTGTGAGGTTCATTGTTCTGTTAGCTTTTTGTACTAATGTCTGCTTCATGTCAGTTCTGGCATCTGGTGAAGGGAGGCTCTTGAAGATGGGAGTTATAAAGGAAGTTTGTAGATTCCTTATTATAAGCCTACCTCATGTTGGCACTAGTATCTCACAGGTACTAGTTCACAGCAGCCCTGTGCTGGTGATGTCGTCATGCTTACTTTACAGTTAAGAATATGGATACTCACCCAGGCTATGAGAGCTCTCAAAGTCACATAGCTGGTAGGTAAAAGAGTCTGTACTTGAATCTGGGCAGTCTGACCCACTATAGGTGCTTTCCTAATGGCCAGTCCCTGTCCCCTGCCTCCTGGAAGTGAGGGTCTCCATCAGGGCCTGCCTCCCTCTCCCTTATCGACACCTCCCATCACAGATCTGATCTGTGTCAGGACTGGGGCCCAAATCCAGTGTGTGTACACACCACACGAACAACACCATAGACGCACAGACATTCTGGGAATGGAAGACTCTACATTTTAAAACAACATCATTTTTCATGGGAAATCTGAGGTCCAAAGGGCCTAGATCCACTCTATATCAAGTATTTCTCAAGGCCCTACTATGTATCAGGCATCGAAAGGTGAGTTAGTGACTTCCAGCCAAGATGGAGGCGTAGGCAGACACACTGTGCCTCTTCTCACAACCAAAATTAAGGACAACAAAGATTTAGAAACAAGAAAACAACCAGAACTCAGAAAATCAAACTGTTTGGAAGTCCAACAACGATTCATCCAGACCGGTAAGAGGGGCGGAGTCGAGGCAGGAAAAAGCGGAGGTGCGGACCAGCACGCAGGCAGCAGCGGCTGGCAGCCCCCAGGTGCACAGGCGGCGACTAGCAGACCCCGGGCACGGGGTGGCAACTGTGCAGAACCAGTGAGGCCACACAAGGTAGCTGGCTGACCGGGTGGTCCCACATTCACACACAGATAATCCAGGCAAAGGGGAAGCGGTGAAAAGGACTGGAATCCAAGAGTGAGCAAAGCAAGCGCCATTGTCTCCTCTCAGACCCCACCCCCACATACAGTGTCACTACCCAGCAACTGGGCTGTCCTGCCCTGGGGAACACTTGAGGCTCCACCTCTCACTTCGTAACAGCCGCAACTAGACCAAAACAAAACAAACAAACAAAACAAAACAAAACAAAAATGAAAATGGCTTAAACTGGAGAACAAATCAAAGCCCCAGAGCCAATTTATCTAAGCGATGAAGAGATTGCCAACCTATCAGATGCACAATTCAAAACCCTGGTGATCAGGATGCTTACAGAATTGGTTGATTTTGCTCACAAATTAGATGAAAAAATGAAGGCTACAATAAGTGAAATGAAGAAAGATGCATGGGGAACCAACAGAGATGG
>PVKU01013634.1:0-27617 GCA_004027475.1 Anoura caudifer
ACAGGAGGTAGTAAACATCCTGTTAGGTACATTGTTTAGGTATTCCTTTGAACTTCCCTTGGGAACGATCTGATAGCAAGGAAGGCAGGACAATGCAAGGAGATTAATGCCTAGAGGCCGAGGACCAGGCCCAAACATCATTTCCACAATGTCTGGACCCTAACTCTCAACCCCTTAGCAGGCATAATAATTCCCTACAGGTGTAAACTTTATTTTCTCTCACACTATTCCAAGTTTCTATCCCTTACTCTCACTATTTCTCCTCCATCTAACCTCGCATAAGCAACTCTCTTCTTTCTTAAGTCAGCTCACATTCTTTTTTCCCCTTTACAAGAGTCTTATTTCTTTTCTACCTTTTATAAACAGTGGCTAGCTGGGTGAAATACTATGGTTATCATTGTACTTCTCCAAAGGAACTCCTAATTGTTCACTATTTGTTTGTGCTTTAAATCCCATAGAATGCTCTACCTCTGTCTTACCTCCATTTCACCTCCCCCCTGTCTCTGAGCAGTTGAGTGAGGAATTTTATTTCATTGTTTTCTCTTTCTCATTATTTAACCCTCTCTCAACCTGGGCTTTACTCTTTACTCTTATTAGTTTGCTTCCTTCATCCCCTCAAAATCATTTTTCTTTACTGTAGCTATCTCATATTCACTTTTCGCTTTTCTACAATATTCTTATTCCCACTCCACCTTTATAAAGCCTCATTCAGATGCCACTGCTATCAACCCTGCTGTGGTTTTTCTAAAATTTTGCTCCCATTGGTCCAATACCTTTTCAATTTTACTTCAAACCTCATAGTAAACCTCTTCCCTTTTCCTACCCCATTGTGCCCATTGCCCTTTTGTGTTTTAATTATGTTTTAAATTTTATTCTCTCCTTTTGACCTCAATTTTATCCCAACTCATTAATTCTCCTCCCTCTTACCCTGCAATAACTTCCCCCCTCTTTTACTCATTTCATATTCCCTTTGTCATACCTTATAATATCTACAATCTCTCATCACCTTTATTAATCTTAGTTCAATTTTGGTTGAGGTTGCTAATGTGGTAGGGGGTTCTTTTTGCTGGCATATGTTTGAATGTCTGGTAATACTGTTTTATTAGCCAATACCTGCACAACAGTGTACAAGACAAGGTGGGAGTTGTGACTACCAGTAAGCCTGGTCAAGGGGAGAACCCACCAACAAAAAAATCTACCAACAGGTAAAGTCCAAGTATAACAAGAGAGCCCACACAAACAGGAGAAAGGGCAACCCTAGAGTATCCAGACAAGGAGATCAAAGAGACTGCACCACTGAGTCCCACAGAACCTCTACCACAGAAGTTCACCCTACAAAGACAGCTGGCAAAGCAGAGCATCTGGAAATGCAGAAACAAACAAAAAAAGTCACCTATAGTGGGGAGACAAAGAAAGAACCCCTAATCAAAAGGAATGGGAGAATCCCCGGTAAAAGAGCTAAATGCAATGAAGGCAAGCAAACTATCAGAAATAGAATTCAAAAGAATGGTTATAAGGGTGCTCAAGGAACTCACAGACAAGCTACAAGGAGCTGAGTGACAAGTACAGCAGCATGAAAAAGAAAATAGAAAGTATAAACAAGAACCAGGAAGAAATGAAGAATACAATATCTACAACAACAAATACAGTAGAAGGAGTCACAAGCAGGCTGGATGAAGCAGAGGACCGAATAAGTGAGCTGGAAGGCAAGGTGGAAAGAATTACCCAGGTAGAGCAACAACATGAAAAAAACACTTAAAAACTATAAGGATGGCCTAAGGGAACTTCAGGACAACATGGAATACAACAACATACGAATCATAAGAATACCAGAAGGAGAAGAAAAGGAACAAGAGATAGAAAATCCGTTGAAAAAAACAATGACAGAAAACTTCCCCAACTTAATGAGAGAAATGTCACGCGAGTCCAAGAAGCTCAGAGTCCCAATCAAGATGAACCCTAAGAGGCCCACTGCAAGATACATTATAATTAAAGTGGCAAAACTCAAAGACAAAGAATCTTAAAAGCAGCAAGGGAGAAACAGATGATAACAAACAGGGGAGCTCCAATAAGGCTAGCAACAGATTTCTCAAAAGAAACACTACAAACAAGAAGGGAATGGCAAGAAATATTCCAAGTAACAAAAAGCAAAGGCCTGCAACCAAGACTACTCTACCCAGTGAGGTTCTCAATTAGAATGGAAGGCAAAATAAGGAGTTTCCCAGACAAAAGAAGGGTAAAAGAATACACCTGCAAAAAACCAGCATTGCAAGATATGCTAAAGGGATTGCTTTAAGAGATGAAAAAAAGGAGTGAGAGAGAGCGGAACACTGGTATAAAGGGGAAAAATGAATAAGTACCTATCAATAATAACCTTAAATGTAAATAGATTAAATGCTCCAATCAAAAGACATAGAGTATCTGAATGGTTAAGAAAACATGAGCTGTACATATGTTGCTTATAAGAGACACAGCCCAGAACAAAAGACCTACACAGACTGAAAGTGAAGGGCTGGAAAATATATTCCAAGCAAATAGGAGCACTGAAATATATAAGGAAAATCTTGGAAGACTTCAAGAAAGATATAGACAGCAATACACTTATACTAGGGGATTTTAACATCCCACTGTCAACAATGGATGGATCTTCCAAACAAAATATCAACAATGATATTGTGGCATTGAACAATGCCTTAGATCAAATGGACTTAACTGATATATAGAACCTTTCATCCCAAAGAAGCAAAATATGCATTTATTAAAATGCACATGGAACATTTTCAAAGGTAGACCATATGATAGGACACAAAAGAAGCCTCAACAAATTAAAAAATTAAAATCATAGCAAGTGTTTTCTTGGATCACAATGACTTGAACTAGAAACCAACCAAATTCACGGAGATTAAATAGCATGCTATTAAACAATGAAAGGGTTCAGTATGAGATCAAAGAAGAAATCAAAAAATTTCTGGAAATGAATGAAAATGAACACAGGACAGTCCAAAACCTATGGGAAGCAGCAGAGGCAGTCCTGAGAGGGAAGTTCTTAGCTATACAAGCCTACCTAAAATGACAGAAACATTTCAAATAAATGGTCTAATGCTACAGTTCTAAGAAGAGCTCCAGGAACAACAACAAAGCACAGAGAGAGTACAAGGAAGGAAATAATCAGAATTATTAATAAGCAGTAGAAGGATCAGAGCAGAATTAAATGATACAGAGATTAAAAGAACAATTCAAAGGAGCTGGTTCTTTGAGAAGATAAACAAAATTGACAAACCTTTCACCAGACTCATTAAGAAGAAAAGAGAGAGGACCCAAATAAATAAAATCAGAAATGAAAGAGGAGAAATTACAACAGATACTACAGAAATACAAAGGATTGTAAGAAATTTCTATGAAAAACTATATGCCAAGAAATGAAAATCTGCGTGAAATGGACAAATTTCTAGAAAAATGTAATCTTACAAAACTGAACAATCTTCCAAAACAAGAAGCAGCAGAAAGTCTGAACATACCAATAACAGCTGGTGAAATCAAAGCAGCAATCAAAACACTACTGGCACTCAAAAGCCCTGGACCAGACAATTTCATAGGATAATTTTACAAAACATTTAAGAAAGAGCTAACCCTTATCCTTCTCAAACTATTCCAAAAAGTCCAAGAGAGAGGACTTCCAAACCCTTTTTATGAGGCCAGCATCATCCTGAAAGCAAAACCAGATAAAGACACAACAAAGAAAGAAAACTACAGGCCTATATTGCTGATGTACATAGATGCTAAAATCCTCAACAAAATATTGGCAAACTGCATCCAGCAATACATTAAAAAGATTGTACACCATGATCAAGTGGGATTCATCCCAGGGATGTAAGGATTGTATAATATTCACAAATCAATAAACATAAACAAAACTTAAACAAGAGGAATGACAAAAATCACATGATCCTATCAACAGATGCAGAAAGAGCATTTGATAAGGTACAACAACCATTTATGATTAAAAATACTCAACAAAGTGGGAGTAGAGGGAGCATTCCTCAACATAATAAAGGCCATATATGAGAAACCTATAGCCAACATCGTACTCAACAGGCAAAATCCAAAATCTTTCCCATGAGATCAGGAACAAGACAAGGATATCCACTTTCCCTGCTTTTATTGAACATAGTATTGGAAATTCTAGCCACAGTGATCAGACAACAAAAAGAAATAAAAGGCATCCAAATTGCAAAGGAGGAAGTAAAACTGTCATTGTTTGCCAATGACATGATAGTGTCCATAGAAAACCCTAAAGACTCCACCAAAAAAGTACTCTACCTAATAGCTGAATTTAGCAAAACAGTGGGATATTTTTATACACCAATGATATATCAAAAACAGAAATCAGGAAAAAATTCCATTTGCCAAAGCAACAAGAAAAGTAAAGTACCTAGGAGTATACCCAACCAAGATGGGAAAAAACCTATACTCAGAAAACTAAACAACACTGAAAAAGAAATTAAGGAAGACACAACAAATGGAAGTATGTACCATGTTCATGGATTGGAAGAATTAACATCATTAAAATGTCCATACTACTCAAAACAATTTATAGATTTAACACAGTCCCCATTAACATACCAATGACATATTTCACAGATATAGAATAAATATTTCAAAAGTTTATATAGAACCATAAGCTATCCTGAATAGCCTCAGCAATTTTGAGAAAGAAGAACAAAGTAAGAGGGATCGCAATACCTGATATCAAACTATATTACAAGTCCATTGTAATCAAAACAGTCTGGTACTGGCATAAAAACAGACACATAGATCAATGGAACAGAATAGAGAGCCCAGAGATAAACCCAAGTCTCTATGGTCAATTAATATTTGACCACAGAAAGGGAATGGGAGCATAAAATGGAGTAAAAATAGCCTCTTCAACAAATGATATTGGAAGATCTGGACAGCTACATGCAGAAAATGAAACTTGACCACCAACTTACACCATACACAAAAATAAACTCAAGATGGATAAAAGATTTAAATATAAGTTATGACACCATAAAAGTCCTAGAGGAGAACATAGGCAGTAAAATTTTGGATATTCTATGCAGCAATATTTTCACTGATATATCCCCTACAGCAAGGGGCATAAAAGAAAGAATAAACAAATGGGACTTTATCAAAATAAATGGCTTCTGCATGGCAAGAGAAAACAGTATTGAAATAAAAAGAGAACCAACTGTATGGGAAAACATATTTGTCAATGATACCACAGATAAGGGTTCTATCTCCAAAATATATAAAGAACTCACATAACTCCACTCCAGGAAGACAAACAGCCCAATTAATAAATGGGAAAGGACCTGAACAGATACTTCTCCGAGGAGGATGTACAGAGGGCCCAGGGACATATGAAAGGGTGCTCAGTATCACTAGCCATCAGAGAGATGCAAATTAAAATGACCATGAGATACCACTTCACACCAGTGAGAACAGCCATGATAAACAAACTAGAAGTGCTGGTGAGGTTGTGGGGAAAAGAGAACCCTAGTGCACTGTTGGTGGGAATGCAGACTGGAGCAGCCACTGTGAAAATCAGTATGGAATTCCCCAGAAAACTAAAAATGGAACTGCCTTTTGACCCAGCATTACCACTGATGGAATTAAACCCTAAGAATCCTGATACACCAATTCAAAAGAACCTATGCACCCCAATGTTCACAGCAGCACAATTCACAATAGCTAAGTGCTGGAAGCAACCTAAGTGCCCATCAGTAAATGAATGGATCAAAAAACTATAGTACATTTATATAATGGTTTAGTACGCAGCAGGGATAAAGAAGGAAATCCTACCCTCCGCCAAGACAGCATAGAGAACATTACACTAGGTGAAATAAGCCAGGCAGTGAGGGACAAATACCATATGATCCCACTATAGTGGAACCTAATGAATAAAACAAACAAAAGAGCAAAATAGAACCAGAGGTATGGAAATAATGAACACAGGGTAATAACTAGAGGGGAGAGGGGAGAGGTATAACGGGGAAAAAGGGGGGAAGGTCATCAAGGAACATGTATAAAGGACCCAGGGATAAAGACAATGGTGGGGAGGATTGAATGTGGGAGGTGGAGGTGGGTGGGCAAGGGGAGAGTAATATGGGGAAAAAGTGACAACTGTAATTGAACAACAATAAAAAAGACTATAGCTTAGATCTCAAAATAATGCAGAGAAGGGTGGAAGTTTTGTAATTTTTTGAAGTTACATTTCCCCACCCCTACTTCTTTATTAATCGTCCTTGAACTGGGGACAAGCTCTTTTGCATTGGTGTCAATTGTCACCACAGATCTCTCTCTGACCCTGCACCTGTTTCAGATCTGTTACACAGACCATCATATTTTTCCTTTTAAAGAGGCAGATTATCTGTGGATCATGTAACTGGAAACATCTCTTGCAGGCTCCTGCAAGAACCCTCTGTGATCTGGCAATGCCTACTCCTGAGAACAGAGCACATAACAACTGATCACAAGGAAATGTGTTTGTGCTAGATCAGGGGAGGGAAGGACCATATAAGCCAACTGACTTCTTCTATAGCTGCTCCCAGAGAATGGAGTCACCTCTTAGGAGGAAAGACATCTGGATTGTAGGTAGTGTGTGTTTCATCTCATCTTTGCTCTGGTGTGTGTTCCAGTCCATGATGACACGGAGAGGCAGCAGACAGGCTCCTGCTCTTGAGGACACACAGGTAGTAATATCACTTTTAACTAAGACTGAATTATTTTATTGTTCTATTTGAATGTTTCCAATCAGGGGGTGATGCCTGACAAAGGGGCTGGAATGCATGCACAAGACTGCCTTTTTAGGAGAGCAGCAGGGATAATAGAGGCTGGTGGCATATTCAAACATTTTTAACAACTGTACTGACTTTCAGGAAACCCTAAAACTGCCATTTCTGGTACATATTAAAGTTGGTGGTCAGTTTTTGCTTGTAAGAGCTAAAAATAATGTGAACATCTCTTTAGTCTTCTTATATGGCTTAATTATGAAAATAACACAAAAGCAGAACTTTCTTTTCCCTTAAGAAGTCTGTGGCAAAAACAGTATCTGAAGAGTGATCACCTGTACTGAGAAAGCCATCTATCACAGCCTTCTGTGTCTTTCCCTTTGAACCTTGCCTGACAATGCCTTTCACTTGATACCATAGCTATTCCAAGAATGGAATTCAGCCAGGATAATAGGATAGTTCTGAAAGAAGGAAAATAATTTAGATTCTAGGGATTTTAGCACTTTCCAAGAGAGGTTAATTGGATCTAGAAAAACACTTCATTGTATATATTTAATTTTTGTTTATCAATTAGCATGGAATAAGTTATTTTAAAAACAATATAGGACAGTTTAGAAGATGCCACAGAAAACAGTCTGAATTACTTTCTATAGGATGTAAATTTGTAGTAGAGTTCCTCAACTTTTTTCATTACCTATTCACTTACAGACTCTTTTGGTTTTTTTCCTCTAGTCAAACCCTTCCTATGACATCTTAATACCATAGATAGACTGTATATTTGTTTAGGTGTTAAAGGTATATCTGTACTTTATACATAAAAAGTAAGTTTTTCTTACTCCTCCTAAAGAATCAATTTTACCCTCTTTGGGGTGATATCACTGTCATTGAGAATGCATGATTTACAGTTAAAAAAAATTTCTCCAGGTCAGTTGGGCAATATGTTCTGATGCTACCAGTACAGAGTGGGACTAAAACAGGCTTACAGGTGTGAGTACATGAAACAGAGTTTATTCTTGTATTATTATTTATTAATTATTGTATTATTTTCCATATGTACAACTGTAAACCTATTTTTGCCCTACCCTGCATATAAATACTTTATTTATGCCTTATTCAACAAGAAACCATCAATTCAGTGTCTTCGTGGTGTTTAGAGAAATGAGAGCCCTAGAAGTAGGGCTTTCCTAATGTCTGTGAGCCTTTCCAGGGGACCCTGACACAATAAGTATCTCTGACCATTAAGTTCACTTTCAGAGAAACTGCTAGATCTTGTAATGGTTTATCATTTGATCTATCTTACTTGAGAACAAAGTAAAAAAGTTGGGAGAAAGATGGACATAAATGACTTTTTTTGAAAAAAAAAAGATGTTATGAAGCACTATAAAGTATCTTTAGATCTGACTTAACATGGTTAAGTTTTTCATTTTCAGATTTGGTCATTGTTGCCCAAGTATTCATAAGTTTTGGCTGTTTAAATTATCTCCTATGGGAAATACTAGAAGAGTTTTCATCTTCCAAATGGAAAAAGAATGTTATTCATCTGAGATATGAAAATGTAGCCCTCACAGTATTTCCCAGAGAAAAGATCAGCAAGATATATGGCCTAATGAAGAGTGTTGATGTGCATTTAACAAAGTTTTTACAACTTCTAACTGTAAAGTACAATAAAAAAATAAACTACTTTATTTTTTCTTTTTCTTTATTGTTGTTCAAGTACAGTTGTCTCTATTTTCACCCCACTATGCTCCCCTGCCCCATTCGTCCCTGCCTCCCACCCTTGAACCTACCTGCTTTGGCTTTGTCCATGTGTCCTTTATACATGTTCATTGATGGCTCTTACCCTAATATCCCTCATTACTCCCTCCCCATCTCCTCTCTGGTTACTGTCACTTTGTTCTTTATTTCAATGTCTCTGGTTGTATTTTGCTTGCTTGTTTGTTTTGTTGATTAGGTTCCACTTATAGGTGGGATCATATGGTATTTGTCCCTCACTGCCTGGCTTATTTCACTTAGCATAATGTTCTCCAGTTCCATCCATGCTGTCTTGGCGGAGGGTAGGATTTCCTTCTTTCTCTCTGCTGCATACTAAACCATTGTATATATAAATGTACTATGGTTTTTTGATCCATTCATTTACTGATGGGTACTTAGGTTGCTTCCAGCATTTGGCTGTTGTAAATTGTGCTGCTATGAACATTGGGGTGCATAGGTTCTTTTGGATTGGTGTATCAGGATTCTTAGGGTTTAATCCCAGCAGTGGTAATGCTGGGTCAAAAGACAGTTCCATTTTCAGTTTTCTAAGGAATTCCATACTGTTTTTCATAGTGGCAGCTCCAGTCTGCACTCCCACCAACAGTGCACTAGGGTTCCCTTTTCTCCACATCCTCTCCAAAACTTGTTGTTTGTTGATTTGTTTATGATGGCCATTCTGACTGTTGTGAAGTGGTATCTCACTGTGGTTTTAATTTGCATCTCTCTGATGGCTAGTGATGCTGAGCATCCTTTCATATGTCTTTGGCCCTCTGTACATCCTCCTTGGAGAAGTGTCTGTTCAGGTCCTTTCCCATTTCTTAAGTGGGTTGTTTGTCCATTCAAGACATAAAACAATCGAAAGGTTTTTCCATAACTGGGAACAGATACATGTCCATATACACCAAACACACAGATCATGTTTGTATCATTTCAGGTTTTCAGGATAAATAAAATCCTTGAAAGTTCTATGTTATTTGGGTATAATATGAGAAAATATCTTATTTTATTCTTCTAAAAGTTAAAGCCTTGGAGTAAAAAATATAAATATTGCATACCAAGTCTGTGTCTGTAGGTAAGAAAATACATAACATACTTGATAACAAAATTCCTAAATGTCCACAATCAACTTACCTAAAATATTATGGTTGTAAGAGCACATTGATCTATTAGTGTTTCCCAGACTTAAGTTTTTTATGTATCTCCTTTATGACTTTTGCTATACCTGCATAATAATTTTTTTCCTACTAATTATTTTTATATGTCAAGTCACTTAAAAATATTAGTAGAAGCAATGATTTTGATGTGCTTATTCTAAATTTTGAAATATATAACAACGCACAAGCATACATGTAAATTTTAAATGTGGTTTGTTAGTTAACCCCAAATCCCTGACAATGAGGTGATCCCAAATTGCCTGGTGGAAGCTATTTCCAGGTCTCCGCCTTCTGCTATTTGGCTCTTTCAACTTCGTTTCTCATTTTCTGGCTGCCATGTAGTGACAGTAACAAAGACCAGAGAAACTGGTGATAAGCAGTCAGCAGTGGTGAGAAGAGAGATCCCAAATCTTCTCTCTACGTAGCAGAAACAGAAAATAGATAACAGATAAAGTTTATTTGGTGTTTCTTATGTGCTTGGACAAATGTTCTCCATATTGTCACTTCTGAGGTCCCATCAGAAAGCAGAGCTGAGACAGGAGCATGTGTGTAGATGGTTTGTTTGGAGAATTGACTTCAGAGAATAGGAGTAGGAGCCTGAGGATTGTGAAATAGGGAAGGAGGGGAGCCCCAACAAAGTCACATTGCCAAGCTGACCACTACTGGGTGGTAACTTCAGATCTATTCATACATAGGATTGAGGAGGGGCCCCTGACCTACCAGTGCTATCCCTGCTAATCAAGGGCTGTCTTATGGGTTGAATAACCCTATGGAATTTTCAACTTCATATGAGTGAATGTTGGTTCCCATCAGGGTCGCAGGCAATGCTTCAACCTCACAACTTTTAATTAGAGAGAAGTGTTTGATTTTCCAGTCCATTAATTGTTTAAAGATGATAGGTGCTTATTTGGACACCAGCACAAACTAGCACATAATCCATTGCTCATGGCTTCATGCAGTCAGGGATTTTCTTGAACGCAGGTTATTGTGACATTTATATAATGAATGGATATGAAAGGCCTGTGTTCTAACATGAAGGCTGTGATGTTAGCCTTATATGTTAGCCTTATAACCCAATTAGGATTAGGAACATGAGAAGATTAGGAACATGAGAAACACAGCCTTGAGAGACCTTGGACCTCAGCTCATGTAAATCCTCTCTAAAAGGGGAACTCAAAGTCCAAGAGAGGTAAAATCTACTTGCCCAATATTTGTGACATCAAGGGACTATCCCTTCCTAAAATCAGAATTGCCTTCCAATCACATTTTCTATGTTGTCATTTCCATGTTTTCTTTTGTCAGAGCCAGCCTTCATCCCAGAGGGGCTGGGCAGCACTTTGCATAGTCACCGTCCAGGTTCTTCATTGGCCTTTCCCCATGTGGGTGCAGCACCTCAGTGACCGGGGCAAACTCTGGGTCAGCCAGCACACCTGTCAGGTTGGCTGACCATCAGCCAGGCCTGCTGGCCTCTTGCTTTTGTGCCACCTCTTTCTAGGTAGGAGCATCCTGCTTCTTAACTTCTCTGTGCCTCAGGCTCCTTCTCTAAGACAAATTGCCTGAAGGCATCATTCTGGGAGCTCAGATTTAATGCTCCTGTCTGTGACCAGGTGTCAGCAAAGGCAGTGACCAGGCCTGAAACGAGGGGTGTATGAGCCAAACCTCTGACTTGTTCAGTTAGTTGACTTTTAGCTTGTAGTATTTGTATTCCAAATGTGAGCAGTGAACAGGATGTAAAGTTATATATTCTTATATTTTTATACAGTTTAAGCCTTATCTGAACTAATTCAGGGTAAGGGTTAAATATAATAATGAATTATAAAGACAAGTTTCAATTCATAATGTGTATTTTCTGTGTCCTTGAGAAAAGGCTCTACCTTCTGTACAATGTAAACATTTTATAATAGCATTTTCTCACTTCCAACCATACAATTTAAGTGTTTTTGCTCCATTGTTCTTGGTATGCTGAGGTATAGGTATACCACTGGAATTTTTAACTGTGGAGTGGTAATAGGGCAGAAAAATTCACCTCTAGCTAGTGCTGTCCTATCACCCTGGGCCTGTTTCAGAGCATCTCTCAGTTCTACTGACCCATTTCAGCTTGAGTATCTTTGAGTCTAGCATATATTTAGTCTTCTGGATACTTTCAGTTTCTGAAAAGTGTTTTGACCTCCCTAGAACACCTAGGGGATAGAAGAGGAGGAAACAGCAGCAGGTGAAGATTTTATTTGGAGCTTCTAAATTTCCCAGAATCGGCCAAAGACCTCACTGCTCCCCTGAATCACTCAAGCCCTTTCAGTTCTCTGGAGAGAGCCTCAGAGAGTCTCATTAGTGTGGCCTCAGAAAACGCTCCTTACCCCCTCTGGCCTGAACCCCAATGAAGCTCCCAAGAGCTCTTGGCATTTTCCCAGTTGACAGGGAAAAAGAGACCAGCACAGGCAAGGGAAACACTTGATGAATCTACATTGTCCAGACTGCCTTTTACTGGGACATCATCCACAACAGAAGCATTTCTCAAAGTGAGGGCTCTGGACCCCCTGAGGGGTAAGATGTAAGACTCTTTCAGATGCCTGCAAGGCCAAAACTATTTTGAAAATAATTCTAATATTTTGGACTTTTCTCCTTCCTTGAAATTTGCACTAATGAAGAACAGACACTTGTGGGTAAAACTACTGGCACCTCAGCACAAAATAAAGGAGTGGCACCAAAGGGCACTAGTAATCAGCATTTTTTCCACCATCAGACACTCAAAGTTTTCATTTTTTAAAGAGCCAGTTTTGCTTAAGAATGTACTTGATGAAGTTGCAACATAAATGTATTAATCAGACCATAGTAAAGTCTAAGTATTCATTTAAATCTTTGTGTGGATTCTGTATTAATTTACTCAATAAAGAATTCCTGAGCCACCTACCATATGAAAGACACAGCATTGGATCTGCTGGGAATCTCCCATAATTATTGCCAAATACAACTCTGGTTGGAAGAGTAGATACTTGGAACTCAAAGATGCAAGAAGTTTCATTTACTAAGGTTACTGATAGTCTCAAAAAGAAGCAGAATCTGATAAAACATGATCATTTATTTCAAGGGTGAACATAGGATGCATATTTGGGTTGCAAATTCCTCTTTCAGTCTGCAGCTCAACATGTTTATATAGAGGTGTTTTATATTAAAGTCTTTCATTAGACTACTTGGAAATTTCTAGTTATTTAGAAATTTAAAAATGGATAAGTACAAGTGTTTGGTTTTATTTCTAACCTTCTAGAATGAGCATGGTGAATTGATACTACGATATGAGTGAGTTTCTACATTCTTTTCTTTTTTCTTTTTTAAAATATATTTTATTGATTATGCTATTACAGTTGTCCCATTTTTCCTCATCATTCCCCTCCACCTGCACACCCCCTCCCACCCACATTCCCCCACTTTAGTTCATGTCCATGTGTCATAAGTTCTTTAGCTTCTACATTTCCCACACTATCCTTGCCCTCCCCCTGTCTATTTTCTACCTACCATCTATGCTACTTATTCTCTGTACCTTTTCCCCCTCTCTTCTCCTCCCACTCCCCTGTTGCTAACCCTCCATGTGATCTCCATTTCTGTGTTTCTGCTCCTGTTCTAGCTGTTTGCTTAGTTTGCTTTTGTTTTAGGTGTGGTTGTTAATATCTGTGAGTTTGCTGTCTTTTTACTGCTCATATTTTTTATCTTCTTTTTCTTAGATAAGTCCCTTTAACATTTCATATAATGAGGGCTTGGTGATGATGAACTCCTTTAACTTGACCTTATCTGAGAAGCACTTTATCTTCCTTTCCATTCTAAATGACAGCTTCATAGGATAGAGCAATCTTGGATGTAGGTCCTTGAATTTCATTACTTGGAATTCCGCTTTCTAGCCCCTTCTTGCCTGTAAGGTCTCTTTTGAGAAATCAGCTGATAGTCTGATGGGAACTCTTTTGTAGGTGACTGTGCCCTTATCCCTTGCTGCTTCTAGAATTCTCTCCTTCATTTTAATCTTGGCTAATGTAATTATGATGTGCCTTGGTCTGTTCCTCCTTGGGTCCACCTTCTTTGGGACATTCTGAGCTTCCTGGACTTCCTGGAAGACTATTTCCTTTGCCAGACTGGGGAAGTTCTCCTTTATTATCTGTTCAAATAAGTTTTCCACTGGTCGCTCTTCTTCTTCCCCTTCTGGTACCCCTATAGTTCGATGTTGGAACATTTAAAGATGTCCTGGAGGTTCCTAAGCCTCTCCTCATTTATTTGAATTCTTGTTTCTTCTTTGTTTTCCGTTTGGTTGTTTCTTTCTTTCTTCTGGTCACCTCCATTGATTTGAGTCCCAGTTTTCCTCCCATCTCTATTGGTTCCCTGTGCATTTTTCTTCATTTCACTTATTGTAGCCTTAATTTTTTCATCTAATTTGTGAGCAAAATCAACCAATTCTATGAGCATCCTCATCACCAGGGCTTTGAACTGTGCATCTGATAGGTTGGCAATCTCTTTGTTGCTTAGATGAATTGGCTCTGGGGCTTTGATTTGTTCTCCCATTTGAGCCATTTTTGTTTTTGTTTTTTGTTTTGGTCTATTCGTGGCTATTAGCTGGTGAGGGGGTGGAGCCTTAGGTGTTCCCCAGGGCGGGGCAGTCCAGTCGCTGGGTAGTGATGCTGTATGTGGGGGCGGGGTCTGAGAGGGTACAATGGTGCTTGCTCTGCTCTTTCTTGGATTCCGGTCCCTTCCACCACTTCCCCTTCGCCTAGATTATCTGCATGCCAATGTGGGACCACCTGGTCAGCCAGCCACCTTGTGTGGCCTCACTGGGTCTGTACAGTTGCCACCCTGTGCACCTGGGATCTGCCAGCCACTGCTGCCTGCATGCCTGGTCCACACCTCCACTTTTTCCTGCTGCGAATGCGACGCTGCCCCTCTTACTGGTCTGTATGAATGGTTGTTGGACTTCCATACAGTTCAATTTTCTATTAGTCTGGTTGTTTTCTTGTTTCTAAATCTCTGTTGTCCTTAATTTTGGTTGTGAGAGGAGGCACAGTGTGTCCACCTATGCCTCCACCTTGGCCAGAAGTATCCTCTACATTCTTTTAAAATAGATTTTTGAGAAAGATAGAGAGAGAAAGAGAAATGTCAGTTTGTTGTTCCACTTGTTTATGCATTCGCTGATTGATCCCTTTATGTTCTGTGACTGGGGATCGAACCCACCACCTTGGTATATCGGGACAATGCTCCAACCAACTGAGGGCTACCTAGCCAGGGCTAGTTTCTACATTCTTAGGGCTGTTTTTGCATTGTTTGTATTTATGCATTAAACTTGGGTCTATTTACTTATTTAACAAACATGTAAATGGCCCTTACTGTGTGCCAGACCCTATGCTAAGAGCTTTACAAATATGAACTCGGTTTAACCTTAAAAACACTATCCTGCTGAACTCTAAGGATAATAATAATGATTACTAACATTTATGTTGTGTTCATTGTGTTCTAGGCACTCTGATAAGCACTTTTCATATAGCACCTCAGTTAATCCTCACAACTGCCCTGTGAATTTGGTATAATCATTACCTCTGTTTTATGGATAAGTACACTGAGGCTTAGAGAAGCCAAGAACTTGCCAAAAGTTATGCAACTAGATACCATGACATTTCTTTTTGAATAGATCAACTTGCCCAACACATGACACAGGCAATTCAGGTATTTCATAGAAAATTTAACCTGAATTTACTTTTTAAAATTAAATTTGAAAACTAATCACCTCTAATGAATTTTCTAAGAATACTTTGTATTCACATTATCTGAAATATAGTTCACATTTAATGATTGTTTTGGTTATTTGTTCCAATTCTTTATTGAGTAAATTAATATAGAATCTAGGCACAAAGATGTAAACATAGGCAGACTGGATAGATAATGCAAGCTAGTTCCTTTTTCACAGCAAATTGAGGCTTGTCTCTGGAATTGCAGCATAACAGTGACCTCCAGTGGGCAGAAGTGAAAGTTACCAAAGCGATGAAGTGAAATCAGAGCACCTCAGGCAAATCCTTTTAACCCTTGAAATCAGTGTCATGTGTCTCCAGTCAGCACACTCAGCCTTTGGTTCATGGACACAGGAAGAATACATTGGAACTAATGGTTATTTCAAACATACAATAAGGTTAGAAGATTATAAACTAAATGCTGTTTGCATGCTATAAAATACTTAATTGTTGTTATATAGTGAAATGTGAACAGGGAACAAGGATGTAAAGTTATGTTCTTATGGTTTTTTTAAATACAGAAAAGTTTTATATATTTTTTATTTTTTATTTTAATTGTTGTTCTTGTGCAGTTTTCTGTCTTCTACTCATCCCAGCTCACTACCCCAGCCCTCCCCACCTCCCTCCCATTTCGACCACCCCCAGCTTTCGTCCATGTGTCTTTTATACTTATTGCTCTAAACCCTTCCCCTTTTCCCTTGTTGCTCTAAACCCTTCCCCATTTCCCTTGAAATTCCAACCCCTCTCCTCTCTTGTTCTCAATTTCAGTGTCTTTGGTTATATTATGCTTGTTTGTTTGTTCTGTTGATTAGGTTCCTGTTAAAGGTGAGATCATATGGTATTTGTCTTTTGCCTCCTGGCTTATTTCACTTAGCATAATGCCCTCCAGTTCCATCCATGCTGTCGTGAAGGGTAGGAGCTCATTCTTTCTTTCTGCTGCATACAATTCCATTGTGTAAATGTACCATAGTTTTTGATCCATTCATTTACTGATGGGCACCTAGGTTGCTTCGAACACTTGGCTATGGTAAATTGTGCTGCTATGAACATTGGGGTGCATAGGTTCTTTTGGATTGGTGTTTCAGGGTTCTTAGGATATAATCCTAGCGGTGGGATTGCTGGGTCAAAAGGCAGATCCATTTTTAGTTTTCTTAGAAAATTCCATACTGCTTTCCATAGTGGTTGTACCAGTCTGCAATCTCACCAAGAGTGCACTGGGGTCCCCTTTTCTCCACAACCTCTCCAACACTTGTTGTTTGTTGCTTTGTTTATGATGGCCATTCTGACAGGTGTGAAGTGGTATCTCATTGTGGTTTTAATTTTCATCTCTCTGATACCTAGCAATATCGAACATCTTTTCATGTGTCTCTGGATCTTCTGTATGTCCTCCTTGGAGAAGTGTCTGTTTAAGTCTTTTGCCCATTTTTTAATTGGGTTGCTTGTCTTCTTAGAATGGAGTCGTGTAAGTTCTTTATATATTTTGGAGATTAAACCCTTGTCTCAGGTATCATTGGCAAATATGTTTTCCCATACAGTTTGTTCTCTTTTCATTTTAATACTGTTTTCTTTAGCCATGCAGAAGCTTTTTATTGTGATGAGATCCCATTTGTTTATTCTTTCCTTTACATCCCTTGCTTTAGGGGACATATCAGTAAAAATGTTGCTGCGTGAAATATCTGAGATTTTCCTGCCTATGTTCTCCTCTAGGACTTTAATGGTGTCACGGCTTATATGTAAATCTTTTATCCACCTTGAATTTATTTTTGTGTATGATATAAGTTGGTGTTCAAGTTTCATTTTTTTTTCACGTAGCTGTCTACTTCTGCCAATACCACTTGTTGAAGAGGCCACTTTTACTCCATTTTATGTTGCTGCCTCCTTTGTCAAATATTAATTGACCATAGAGAATTGGGTTTATTTCTGGGCTCTCTGTTCTATTCCACTGATCCATGTGCCTGTTTTTGTGCCAGTACCAGGCTGTTTTGATTACAGTGGCCTTGTAATACAGTTTGGTTTCAGGTAATGTGATCCCTCCTACTTTGCTCTTCCTTCTCAAAATTGCTGCAACTATTCAGAGTCGTTTATGGTTCCATATAAATTTTTGAAGTGTTTGTTCTATGTCTGTGAAATATGCCATTGGCACTTTAGTAGGTATTGCATTGAATCTGTAAATTGCTTTGTGTAGTATGGACATTTTGATGATGTTAATTCTTCCAATCCATGAACACAGTATATGTTTCCATTTGTTTGTGTCTTCCTTGATTTCTTTCTTCAGTGTTGTGTAGTTTTCTGTGTTCAGGTCTTTTACCTCCTTGGTTAGGTTTATTCCTAGGTATTTTATTTTTCTTTTTGCTATATTGAATGGGGTTTTTTCCTTGTCTTCTGCTTCTGCTCTAAATGCTGTTGATTTCTGGATATTGACTTTGTATCCAGGTGTTTGGTCAAATTCATTTATTAGGTCAAGCAGCTTTTTGGCCGAGTCTATAGGATTTTCTATGTACACTATCATGTCATCTGCAAACAATGGTAGTTTTGTTTCCTCCTTTCCAATTTGGATGCATTTTATTTCCTTTTCTTGTCTAATCACTGTGGCTAAGACTTCCAATACTATATTGAATAGAAGTGGTGAAAGTGGACAACCTTGTCTTGTTTCTGATCTTGGTGAAAAAGATTTTAGTTTTTGCCCATTGAGTATGAGGTTGACTGTAGGTCTCTCATATATGGCCTTTATTATGTTAAGGAAAGCTCCATCTATTCCTACTATGCTGAGTGTTTTTATCATAAATGGGTGTTGTACCTTATCAAATGCTTTTTCTGCATTTATTGATATGATCATGTTATTTTTGTCTTTATTTTTGTTTATGTGATGTATTACATTTACTGATTTGCGAGTGTTGAACCATCCTTGCATCCCTGGGATGAATCCCACTTCTTCATGGTGTATTATCTTTTTAATGTTGTTGGATGTGGTTTGCCAATATTTTGTTGAGGATTTTAGCGTCCATGTTCATCAGTGATATGGGCCTGAAGTTTTCTTTCTTTGTTGTGTCTTTATCTGGTTTGGGGATTAGAATGATGCTGGCTTCATAAAAAGAGTTTGGTAGTCATCCATCATTTTGGATTTTTTTGAAAATCTGTGAAGGATAGGGCTTAGCTCTTCCTTAAATGCTTTGTAGAATTCTCCTGTGAAACCATCTGGTCCTGGGCTTTTGTGTGTCAGGAGTTTTTTTTTTATTTTTTTTATTTTTATTTTTTATTACTGCTTCAATTTCATCTGCTGTTATTGGTCTGTTCAGGCTTTCTGCTTCTTCTTCATTGAGTTTTGGGAGAGTATATTTTTCTAGAAACTTGTCCATCTCACCTAGGTATTCAAATTTCTTGGCATACAGTTCTTCATAGTAATTTCTTACAATCCTTTGTATTTCTGTGGTGTCAGTTGTAATCTCTACTCTTTCATTTCTGATTGTGTTTATTTGGGCCCTCTCTCTTTTTTTCTTGATGAACCTGCTTAAAAGCTTGTCAATTTTGTTTATCTTTTCAAAGAACCAGCTCCTGGATTCATTGATCTTCAGAATTGAGCTTTTAGTCTCTGTGTCATTTAATTCTGCTCTGATCTTGGTTATTTCCTTCCTTCTACCTTCTCTGGGCTGTCTTTGTTGTTGTTCCTCAAGTTCATTGTGAGTTCATTTTCACTTGTTTCCAGAAACTTTTTGATTTCCTCCCTAATTTTATTCTTGACCCATTCATTGTTTAATAGCATACTATTCAATCTCCATGATTTTGAGGATTTTGGGCTTTTCCCCTTGGGGTTGGATTCCAG
The DNA here is from genome assembly GCA_004027475.1 of Anoura caudifer. Lineage (NCBI taxonomy): Eukaryota > Metazoa > Chordata > Mammalia > Chiroptera > Phyllostomidae > Anoura > Anoura caudifer. The sequence goes on from PVKU01013634.1 coordinate 19,256, forward strand.
TTTCCAGTTTCAGTCCCTTGTGGTTGGAGAAAATGCTTGGTATGATTTCAATTTTCTTGAATTTGTTGAGTTTAGTTTTGTGTCCTATCATGTGGTCTATCTTTGAGAATGTTCCATGTGCATTTGAAAAAATGTGTATTTAGTGTCTTTGGGATGAAGGGCTCTATATATATCAGTTGAGTCCATTTCATATAGAGTGTTGTTCAATGCCACAGTATCTTTGTTAATATTTTGTTTGTAATATCTGTCCATTTTTGACAGTGGGCTGTTAAAATCCCCTACTATAATTGTGTTGCTGTCACTATCTTTCTTGAAGTCCTCTATGATTTTCTTGATGTATTTAGGTGCTCCTATATTGGGTGCATATATATTTACAATGTTTATGCCTTCTTCCCTTGAGTATTACGAAGTGACCTTCTTGGTCTCTCTTTATGGCTCTTCTTTTGAAGTCTATTTTGTCTGATATGAGTATTGCTACTCTGGCTTTTTTCCCCCTGTCCATTTGCTTGGAAAATTTGTTTCCAGCCCTTCACTTTGAGTCTGTGTAGGTCTTTTGTCCTGAGGTGGGTCCCTTGTAGGCAGCATATGTGTGGGTCATGCTTTCTTATCCATTCAGCTATTCTATGCCTTTTGATTGGAGCATTTAATCCATTTACATTTAAGGTTATTATTGATAGGTACTGATTCGTTGCCATTTTTGTACCTGTGTTCCTCTCCCTCTCTTTCTCCTTTCCTTCCTTTCCTTAAAGCAGGCCCTTTAGTATCTCTTGCAGAACTGGTTTGGTAGAGGTGTATTCTTTTAGACTTCTTTTGTCTGCGAAACTCCGTATTTGGCCTTCTATCTTGATTGAAAACATTGCTGGGTAAAGTAGTCTTGGTTTCAGGCCTCTGGTTCTCATTGCTTGGAATATTTCTTGCCATTCTCTTCTGACTTGGAGTGTTTCAATTGAGAAGTCAGCTGCTCACCTTATCAGGGCTCCCTTGTATGTTACTTCCTTTTTCTCCCTTGCTGCCTTTAAGATTCTCTCCTTGTGTTGAAATTTTGTCACTTTGGTTATGATGTGTCTTGAAGTGCACCTCTTTGGGTTCCTCTTGATTGGGACTCTTTGTGTTTCCTGTATTTGTGTGACCTTTTCTCTCATCAAATTAGGGAAGTTTTCCATCATTACTTTTTCAAATAGGTTTTCTATCCCTTGCTCTTCATCTTCTCCCTCTGGTATTATACAGATATTATTATGTTTCATATTGTCTCGCATTTGTCTTAATCCCTCTTCATTCTTTCTGAGCCTCTTTTCCTTTTCTTGCTCTTTCTGGATGTTTTTTTCTACTTTGTCCTCCAACTCGCTGACGCAATCTTCTGCTTCATTGATTCTCTTTTCATTCCCTCCACTGTGTTCTTCAGTTCAGAAATTGTATTCTTCATTTCCTCTTGGCCCTTGTTGATAGTTTCTATTTCCTTTTTTATATTGATATAGTTTGCAGTGACTTCCTCGTGGCTTCCCTGTAGTTTCTGGTAGCTCATTGAGGGCTCTTGGAGCTTCCTGACAACCACTGCTTTCAACTCCATGTCTGATGGTTGAGTTGCCTCTGTTTCATTTAGCATTCCTTCTGGGGTTTCCTCCTTTTCTTTTGTTTGAGGATTGTTTCTTTGTCTTCCCATTGTTTGTGAGACTAGACTCTTCTTGTTAGGCTCAGTTTCTTAAATTGATCTGTTGTGTCTCCCTGGGTTTATGGTGTGAACTTCTGTGGTAGAATACCTGTGAGATTCAGTGGTGCTGTCTCCTTCAGGTATCCTGGTGTTCATAGCTTCCAGTGTCTCAGCTGTTGAAATGCCCCCTCTTTGGGACCAACTCTGGTCTTTCCACAGTTCCAGGGTTTTTTTGCTTTGTTTTGTTTTGTTTTTGTCTCACTCATAGGTGTTTAAAAAGAGAAATGTGGAAGAAAAAAAGAAAAGAAGAAAAAAATGAAAAGAATAAAGAAAAGCAGAAAGAAAAAGAAAAGAAAAAAGAGAAAGGAAGAAGAGATAAGATTGGAGAGAAAGGAAGAAGGAATAAAACAAAAAAGAAGTAACGAGAAGCAAAAGGAGTTGAGGGGTAAAAAAGATAAAAATAATGAAAAATTAATAATAAAAACCCCCACCCAAAACACCAACTTTTGCTGTTATCAGTGTTGCCAAGCCAGCTTTTCTGGCCTTGCTGACTGCAGTGGCCAAGGGGTGACTATATTGTTTTTCTCCCTGTTCAGCACTCAGTTATCTTCAGGCTACTGTCCTCAGAGCTAACCCGGGGCCTCTCCACACAGGGCCTCATGTGTGTCTTCTGAGGTGGCATGCGCCTACTGTGGTCACACAAGTGCTAATGACCTTTTAGCCTTCCATGCAGAGGCACTGACTGTACTGCGAGCACGAGTCAACCCCCATGCAGGTTGCACACAGGTGCCTAAGATCTCTCACCAGTCCACACAAGTCCCCAGTGGTGCATGGGCACTGAGAGACCATAGCCCAGGTCCCCCAGTGGCGCATTGGCACTGATGGATCCCTGCGCAGCTGTTCCAATGGTGCGTGGGCATAGACAGTCACGTGAGCTCCAACACGCAGTCCTCCCAGGGCTATGAGATCTTAACTCCTCTCTGTTAGATTTCAAGCAACCAGGTTTATCCCAGTTCTGCTGAAACCTTGTTTGGCTGATCAGGGAGCGGTTGACCTGTCTCCCTCCCTCCCTAGAGTCTTATGGCCAGCACTGGCCTGGGATCTCAGCTCCTGCTCTGGTCTCCACGCTGCTGGTACTCTCCTTACCATCTGGTTTTTCAATGTCCACTGCAATTTTCCATCTCCTGTTTTCAAATATGCTGTGTTTCTGATGTTTGTTTGCTGTGCTCCACTGTAAATTGGCCAGGTTTTTCTCATGTGTGAAGGAGGAAGAGGAATGTGCCTCCTCTTACCACACTGCCATCTTCTCCATCTATGTTCTTATGTTTTTTATATGGTTTAAGTGTTATCTGAACTAAATTAGGATAAAGGGTAAATCAAACAATGAATTATAAAGACAAGATTTTAATTCAAAATGTATTTTTCTGTGTCCTTGAGAAAGGACTCTACCTTCTGTACAATGTAAACATTTTATAATAGCATTTTCTTACTCCTAGCTAAACAATTTAATTGAGTAAACATAATAATGTGTATATTTTCATACTTTATAAATTATAATTACATCTTGATTACTAAATAGAATTAACATTTCACTAAAGATAGATCAGGAAGGTGCATAATCCAAAGGTTATCTTCTTTAGCATTTATAATATTACTTGGCATTTGGCAGTTTGCATACACATGATTTTCCTAATAATGAAAAGTTGCAATGTGAGACATTTTTTACTGTGTGATATAGTTTAGTGTAAGACCACAGCTTGAATTATATTTCTGCCTCCTGCTGCCTTTATGACACTGAGCACATTATTGAGCCTCACTCAGCCCATTTCCTCATCTGGTTAATAATACTGACCCCAGAGGATTGCTGTATACATCAGTTAATGTAGTGTTTGGCATGGAGAAAGTGCTTCCATAATCAAAATAATAAGCTTTACACACTGGGCATCTTTTGTGTGGCTTTGTCTCTTTGCTGCTGTGAACCCCACAGATCTAGCTTCCTTGAAGAACTTTTCTCCTTTGCTGTCTTTCCACCCTGAATTTCCTTCCATGTTTTTCACCAACTGGGTGAAAAACCTTAGAGATCTTGGCACCTTGCTATCCAGCATTATTGACCTTTGCCATCCCTGTCACATCCTATCGGAACTCAGACATTAAATTCTGTTATGTGGCTTCTTGGAAGGCTTCTTACATTTCTCTTTTTCATTTCCACTGGAATAATGGCAAAATGGGTTCATATTTCTCCTGCTGTCATCTAAGGGTGTGTACAGATGACTTACCTTCTCTGAAGAGGGAGAAGGTACTCCATCTGCTTCAGCATCAATTCTCTCTCAAGATGCCAATCCATACACAGGATCATGATGGGAACATGACTTTAAAAACTGAGATTAATCAAATGCTTAATGGTAGGATCATATTCTTTAATATGCAGAGGATTTAGCTACATGAGCTTAACAGAACATGAGAGATAGCAGAGACTATCATTTTATTGAACATATTACCCAGTGTGCCATGGGAACTAGGCAATGAGTGGTTCATTTAAGCTTGACACAGATACAGTTTACAAAAATTTATAAACTCAGAAATTACAATTATGATCATTGTTATGGTGAAGTGGGCAGAGAAATTTCACTGGTGTCCTGCCCAGAACCTTTGTCTCAGCGTTTCAAATGGTGAATGATCAGACCTGACTTACCTCTGTCGGATGCCACAGGTGAAGCTGCATTCTCCATCTTGCAACTACCTGTCCTTGTTCCCTGAGAACTGTCCCTGGTCCCAGGCTCAGAAGGCCACATACAATTTATTACAGAGGTATATATTCTATTAAAATTAACTGGGAATAAAGGAAAAAATGGAAAGTTCATAATATCTAATTCTTAGGTTTGTCCACCAGATAATGACTTATAATTGAAGCTTTTTGATCCATTTCCAATTATTCAATTTTAATATTATGTGTTTGCATGATCAACATCATCTTATGTGGGATTATTAATATTATTACCCAACACATAATATTGGAAATTCTCAAGGCATGTTAAAATATTAAAGGCTCTGGAAGGTCCCCCTGTTCAAATAATGACAACAACAAAACCATTTTTAACCAGGCATGTGAGAAGCATTTAGTAAATGTGAACTTACATGTGAAACATTATTAGCATTAGTATTTATCCCAAGAGCTTTCAAAATTTACTTGACCACTGAACTCTTCTGTTTTCTGACTGATATTCACATCTCAGAGTGCCATAAGATGTACCTTGGGGAATGGTGGTTTGTTTACAGAGGACCAGTTCTTGACTTTGGTATCAAACAGACCTAGATACAAATCCCTGCGGGACCCCTTACCAGCTGTGTGACCTTAATCATTTAACCTGAGTCTCATTCCTGGGTTCATCAAAATAGTGTAATAATTCCTTCTTGCAAAATTATTGAGAAGATTGAGTTAGTTAATTTATCTTTTAGCAAGTAGCTTGGTGCCTGGGACAAAGATGTGACCCTGAATTTAATTTGTTCCCACTTTTTTGCTTTTCACCTCACCTCTCCTCACTCTCTCTCCTGTTCTAATTCTTTTGAAATCCTTGCTGTTCTTCAAGGCCAACTTCAAATCCCACCATAGCCAATTCTAATCTGACTACCCTAGTTTACATTCACTACATCATCCTTTAAGTAACGTGTTTAAATTCTCTTTGACACACCATTTGCAGATAAGTTTGGTGTTCTCATTTCATTAGTTGGCCTCCTCTCCTAAAAAGTCTGAGTCTCCTTCCTCTGTGGAGATCATTTCCTGTATTCCTTTGTATCATTCTTAGCAACTGTGTATGAAAGTCCATTTTCATTTGTGTTCTAGTTATCACTAACACATTGTAGGAACAATTTCATATTTTAAGTCTTAGAAGTGAGCATAATTAATATACTTACCTCAAATATTTAAACAAAGTACTGAGTAGAGCCAATCCCCAAATAGCATAATTCTATATTTGGAGTAATATTGATGCTGGACATTTCCCCCCAGAGTTGCCAGGGGCTGATTGGCAGAATCAATTTCAAGAGGCTGGTGTGATCTGAGGTACCCCAGCTTTCCTAAATCAGCTAACAGATAAAATTGTGCTAAAAAATGGAATACTACCTGTATGTGGTTCTGAGTGCTTTTTGCTCCCTTCTGAACAACAAGGTAATCTGCTACCTCTTTCCTTCAAGTCAAAATTTGCCTATCAACTTGCACTCTAAAATGGCTCTAATAAAATTGAAAATGGTTTATGATTATAGCCAAAAGACACTGCATAGATTCTGAAGTCCCTTTTGAAATTTAACTACCCAAAAAATAAGTTAATTTGAACATAGTTTTTACATGTTTGCTCTCTTCTTTATATGTTCTAATCTTTGAAAGTTGCTATTTTATGTGTGATGATGGTAGTCAGTAGGAACTGACTAGAATCTTATTACTTTAAGAGTGGTCCATGACTCATCAGCATCACCTGGTCCCACCCTGACCTACTAAATAAAAATTTGCACTTTCACAAGGTCCCTGGATGATTAATGTGCACATTAAGGTCTGAGAAGCCCTAGAATATTAGTTATCTCCTGTAATTAAAAAATGAAGGGTCAGGCAGGAAAGAAGATGGAGGTGCAGTTGGAGGGAGCAGATTCCACTTCCCCCTACACATGGGAGAAAAGCCTGGCCAGTTTATGGAGGATCAGAGCAAACAGCCATCAGAGACAAAGCATGTTTGAAAACAGGAGATTGAAATTGTAGCGGACATTGAAAAACCAGACAGTAAGGAGAGTACTTCAGAACAAAAAGAGCCCAGGGATCAGCATGGTGACCAGAGCGGCTGAAGCCCCAGGCCTGGTGCTTGCCAGACTTGCCAGAGGGCTCTAGGGAGGGAGCCAGGTCAACCGCTCCCTCGCAGCCAAACGAGGATTCAGCAGCACCAGGATAAACCTGGTTGCTTGAAGTATCACAGAGAGGAGTTAAGGTCTCAGTGGCAAACATGCTGGGGACATGAACACCCACGCATAGCCCTGGGAGGACTGCATGCTGGAGCTCGCTCACAAGTGGAGGTGCCCGCGCACCATCGGAGACTGCTGCACAACGATCAGTGCCCAAGTGTGACCGGAGACGGCTGCAAGACTATAGGTGCCTACGGGCAACCGGGGTAGGTGCACGCTGTGTAGGAGACATGAGCTTACACCCACAAACTCAGGAAAGCGTGAACTCCCCAGGAGGCTCCGAACATATGCCTGAGGCCCTGTGCAAAGAGGTGCTGGGCTAGCTCTGAGGAGAGTGCACAGCTGGCCCTGGGGAGAGTAGCCCAAAGATAACTGAGTGTTGAACAGGGAGAAAAGCAATACTGTCACCAATCTAACTTTGCAGCCAGCAAGACCAGAAAAACTGGCTTGTAAAGTCTGAAAACAGCAAGAGTGGTTTTTTAAAAAAAATTTAATAATCCTATTTTTCATTATTTTTTCTTTTTTACATCTCAACTCCTTTTGCTTCTCGTTACATCTCTCTTGTTTTATTCCTTCATCCTTTCTTTCCAATTTTATCTCTTCTTCCTTCCTCTTTTTTCTTTTCTTTCTTCTTTTTTCATTTTTTTCTTCCTCTTTTCTCTTTTTAAATACCCACAAGTGAAACAAAACAAGAAGAAAAGAGAGGAAAAAACAAACAAAACCTGGAACTGTGAAAAAAACAGACTTTTTCCTAAACAGGGGGCAATTCAACAGCTGAGACAGCAGAAACTGTGAACACCAGGATACCTGAAGGAGACAGAAGCACTAAATCTCACAGGTATTCTAGCACAGAAGTTCACACCATAAACCCAGGGAGACACAACAGATCAATTTAAAAAGCTGAGGCTAACAAGAAGAGTCTCATAAACAATGGGAAGACAGAGAAACAATCCCCAAATGAAAAGAAAGGAGGAAGCCCCAGAAAGAATGCTAAATGAAACAGAGGCAACTCAACCATCAAACATGGAGTTGAAAGCAATGGTTGTCAGGAAGCTCCAAGAGCTCTCAATGAGCTACTAGAAACTACAGGGAAGCTACAAGGAACTCACTGCAAACTATATCAACATGAAAAAGGAAATAGAAAGTATCAACAAGGTCCAAGAGGAAATGAAGAATACAATTTCTGAACTGAAGAACACAGTGGAAGGAATGAAAAGCAGAATCAATGAAGCAGAAGATTGGATCAGTGAGTTGGAGGACAAAGTAGAAAAAAACATCCAGAAAGAGCAAGAAAAGGAAAAGAGGCTCAGAAAGAATGAAGAGGGATTAAGACAAATGCGAGACAATATGAAACGTAATAATATCCATATAATAGGGATACCAGAAGGAGAAGAAGAAGAGCAAGGGGTAGAAAACTTATTTGAAACAGTAATGATGGAAAACTTCCCTAACTTGATGAGAGAAAAGGTCACACAAATCCAGGAAACACAGAAAGTTCCAGTCAAGAGGAACCCAAAGAGGCCCACTTCAAGACACATCATAATTAAAATGGCAAAATTCCAAGACAAAGAGAGAATCTTAAAGGCAGCAAGGGAGAAAAAGGAAGTAACATACAAGGGAGCCCCGATAAGGTTAGCAGCTGACTTCTCAATGGAAATGCTCCAAGCCAGAAGAGAATGGCAAGAAATATTCCAAGTAATGAGAACCAAAGGCCTGCAACCAAGACTACTTTACCCAGCAAGGCTTTCAATCAAGATAGAAGGCCAAATA
>PVKU01013635.1:0-27596 GCA_004027475.1 Anoura caudifer
TTCTGGTACCCCTATAATTCAGATGTTGGGACGTTTAAAGATGTCCTGGCGGTTCCTAAGCCTCTCCTCATTTTTTTGAATTCTTGTTTCTTCCTTGTTTTCTGTTTGGTTGTTTCTTTCTTCCTTCTGGTCCACTCCATTGATTTGAGTCCCAGTTTTCCTCCCATCTCTGTTGGTTCCCGATGTGTTTTTCTTCATTTCACTTATTATAGCCTTCATTTTTTCATCTAATTTGCAACCAAAATCAACCAGTTCTGTGAGCATCCTGATCACCAAGGCTTTGAATTGTGCATCTGATAGGTTGGCTATCTCTTCACTGCTTAGATAAATTGGCTCTGGGGCTTTGATTTATTCTCTGGTTTGAGCCATTTTTGTTTCTGGGTTTGTTTGTTTGTTTTTTTTTTGTCTAGTCACTGCTGTTACGTAGTGAGGGGTAGAGCCTTAGGTGTTCCCCAGGGAGGGGCAGTCCAGTCGCTGGGCAGTGACGCTATATGTAGGGGCGGGGTCCAAGAGGAAACAATGGTGCTTGCTCTGCTCACTCTCTGATTCCAGTCCCCTCTTCTGCTTCCCCTTTGCCTGGATTATCTGCGCGTGAATGTGGGACCCCCTGGTCAGCCAGCCACCCTGCGTGGCCTCACTGGGTCTGCACAGCTGCCACCCCATGCCCGAGGTCTGCTAGTCACCGCCTGTGCACCTGGGGGCTGCCAGCCGCTGTTGCCTGCGTGCCCAGTCCGAACCTCCACTCTTTCCTGCCGAGACTCTGCCCCTCTTACTGGTCTGGATGAATAGTTGTTGGACTTCTGAACAGTTCAATTTTCTGAGTTCTGGTTGTTTTCTTGTTTCTAAATCTTTGTTGTCCTTAATTTTGGTTGTGAGAGGAGGCACAGTGTGTCCGCCTATGCCTCCATCTTGGCCAGAAGTCCTCATTTTTTTTTTAATTAATTAACTTACAGATGCCTATTTAGCACGCATTTGTTAGAGGGGGATCCCAGAAAGCTAGGAATCTTGGATTGTTCAAGGCCCACCATCATCGGGAAGGTAGAGCTTCCACCTCGCCATGGATCAGGAGACGTTTCCCATGGCAGAAAGAATAAAAGGTGGCACTTCTAACCACGTTCTTGTCTGAGGGTCTCAATAGTTTATGCCTGTCTCATAGCTGTAGTCAGTCCCAACTTACTCATTGAAATTCTCTGGTTTGGAAAAACAATGGAAATTTTTTTTCATCAAGAGGATAACAACCTATTATGCAAGAGCTATAAAGAGCATACAAGTCATGGCTTACCTCTCCCAGAAATTTCAGTGTAATTGAAGAAAAAAATGATGCATACAAAGCCTAAGCAATTAAATGGTCAATTATGTGCTTTGGGTTATTGAGGCGACAGATGAGATAGGCATCCAATAATAATGTTATTTCTATTTCCATTCCAAAGAGTTTTATTGTTATTCCAAAGTTTATGTGCTGCTGTCGTAATAGAAACAGCTTACTAATCAGAGCTGGTTTAACTTGTGTGGCAGTAGGTGCACCTCTGGAAAGCAAACACAGATCCGGAGCCAAAAGGGAGATTAACAGCTAACTACTATGTTAAATTTACCAAGTCATACCTTATTTCCATTATAGAATAGTAAAAGAAATGAAGTTTTTTTCATTTCTAGAAATGAACATTGTAATGTTTCTAGTGTGCCTACCTTTTCTAATATAAATAGGACACAACGGGAGAGTTACTGTGCATACTAAATACAGACATTAATTAGGAATATAATGTTTCTCAAGGATATGAAACAAATTTGCCAAGCATATTAAAGATATACTGGTATGAGAAGTTGATTATTTTTATGCCAGTTAACTAATCTGAAAGAATCTTCAGCAACAGAGACTCTAGCATACTTTTTCTAATGATCTTCTTGCCTGGCCAAGGATAAAATATACTTCAAATACAGCAGGCATATTTTCCTGGAATTTTGCCATTGCTTTTTAGAATGGTTTTAAATACATTACCGTGGTACCTTAGTACTTGTTAATTTGTTCCGACTCATGGTGAGAAAGCGACAATTAATGAAGTATTTTCTTGTGCTGGGTAGCGTCGTGACTCACACAAGTTCTAACAGGTATGACCAGTGGTGAGCAAGTACCAAGTGGTGAAGTGGTGAAACATTTTTTCTTAACCAAATGTGACGAATACCAGGTTTGACGAGTTTTAAAGCCAGTGAGTGCTGAGGTACCACTGTATTTCCATTTATGTTATTGCCTTCTGCACTTCCCCTCATGAAACTATCTTGGCATATATAAGAAAATATATATGACAAAGAACTTAGTAAATAAGGGAAAGATTAATCACGTTGTGATTTCAAAGGAGACTATAATTTGTAATGCCAATTACAATACAGAACATTTTAGGGAGTAGGAATACAGGATTCAGAAATATACAAAAATGCTTAGAAGTATAGTTTAAATAAACAATAGAAGATCTTGTACAAGTTTTCCAAAATTATATAGAGTTTATTATTTTCAGAGAGTATAGTCAAACCCACTTGTTCTTATTCTCCTTCTTTTTTGTTATTTTTTAAGCTTTATTGATCTATTGGTATACAGCAAAGAAATTTGTATTCAATTTTATTATTTGATCAATTCCTATTTCTATATGTGTTTCATAATGTACACAATACATTAGTATGGTTATATATAATTTACAAGTAAATAAATAAATGTGCTTTTGAAAAAGGTGCTCAAAATTCTTTTCTTTTTTGTGGAGAACATGTCTGAAAAAATTTAGAGAATGACTTTATAGAGTTAAAAGCCATCAGTTAACACAAATTATAAGAATATAAAACAAAAGGATAGCTTAAACATTTAGGATATGAATAACATATTGCATTAGAATTATGAAAAAGCAAGAATGAAAGTAAGTGAAAAACTACTGTTTCTTTTGCTGAAGAAATGAATGAAGGAGGATGAGCCCTGACATGACATATGCGTAAAATAAGCAAATAGCAATGACAGTCAATGTTAAGTATAGGTATGAAAGGAGAATAAAAGTGCGATGATGTTTTCTACATCAATTTTTTGTCACACAAATACATTAAATGGAAACAATAACACAGCCAAGAAAAGCAAACTTAGAGTACTTCAAAACAAAGTGGAGCCTTAGCAGTGTGAGTCAATGATTGGAGCCTTTTTTCCTGTACACCAAAAATATTGCAGGTTCTTCCCTTTCAGGGCACATACTTAGGTTGTGGGTTCATCCCTGGTCCCAGCGCAGGTACATACAAGCCCTGATCTGGTCCTGGCATGGATCCCCAGTCTGGAAGAAAGAAAGAAATGGAAAAAGGCATTGACAGTAAAGAGAGAGAAGGGGAGAGAGACCCTTCTTTGAAACCTACCATAACACCAAAGCTTTTTATTTTTATTTAAAATTAAATAATATCAAGCCAGAGTAACTTCGAAAGATGCTTCTGTTCCCCATATTGCATTCTCTTACCTTGCTAACTCTTCCTTCTTTCCTTTGCTTTTCTCTATCTCGCTCCTAATCTGCTTTCTGGACCAAGGGCTTGGAGAAGAGGAAGTCCCTATCCAGGCCTATATTCTTCACCATTCAACTGTCTTGTCTCAACATAACAAATATAATAATAACAACAATAATAACAGTAACAACTAACACTATGAGCACTTACATTAGGGAACTCTTCTAAAATAAATATAATTGTCCCATTTTACAGATGAGGAAATTGAGGCACATATTGCTCAAAGTAGTCAACTATTTAGGTCAAGTCCAGGATTCAAACCCAGGTATTCCAGCTCCAGTATCTGTAATTGACTAATATGCAATATTGTCTAACAGTGTGCCAAATAAAATACAATGGATTCCCCATTTAATCTTTTATTTGTATCCCCATTCCTGGCATCCCAATATTCTAGAACATTTGTTTGGATCAATTAATATTATATTACCATTACTGGATTAAGCCAAACACATGGCCTTTCAAGTACAAAAGAATGGAATAAAAGGAAAAGGGAACTAGCCAATTACAGATGTTATTTCTGTGTATTCGGATGTAGGTGAAGAAGAAATTGCAAAACTGGCAGTGCTTCTTATCCTTTGTACATCTAAAGGCCGTGCTCAGCAGTGAGCAAAGCCTGGCACAGCTGTTCATTCTTTCTCATCATCTTTTATCTATGTAGTGCTTTCCCCTTAAAGTGAGTCTTTGAAATTCTGAAAGCCAAGTGCTTCCACACCTAAGCCAAGTTTCAAAATTGACTTTGATGTGTATTTAAAGTGTCCTGGCATTCTGCTGTCATCATTCCCTGGATCCATCCCACTCTGTGAAACTGTGATATGGTCATCAGTGCCCCAAGTGAAGAGACCAGCTGCCTATGGAACCATGTTGATGCCCTCCTACAACTGTGTGTAGTTCATGGGTTATACTGAGGACTGCTGGAGGGTACAACGTGAATGGGTAAGCATTACATGTTTTGAAATCATGTAGGAGTTATGTAGCTATCCTCCTTTTAATCCATAGACCTTGAATTTTAGGATTTAGTTGTGAAGTTTCATTCTTATCATAAAATACAGTGGCAGTCAAGCTTAAATGCTGCCAGATACAAATGCTTTCTTTTCTAAGGTTGAGGAATAAGCTTAACATAGTATATACTATTTGTTTTCCAGATAATGTTCTTTGCTGAGCATTATCATATCTGGGGCGTCATTCTCACTTAATTTGAAATGGATTTATGGAATAGATGATTTCTTCTTCCAATCATTGGTTCAAAGGTTGAATGGCTTTCATGAAACAGACTCCCAATAGAAATTGACTTGTAGTTAATTCACCTATGACTGCATGTTCTACTGACGTGGTTGTTATTAAAACATGTAACAACAGTAATAGCAAAAACGAACATCCAATCTCTATCCTCCATTCTATCCATAGAATATAAATAAGAGGACATTTCTCAGAGTCTATAGGAATCTATGGTAAACATGCTCCTGTTTTTTTTTTTATATGCTACATGAGCTTTGCTGAAAAACTGTTATCTCAGGTTTTGTATAATTTTTACTTTAATAGGTTGATTTGTTTCTTTTTTATAATCATTCTTATTGTATTTTTTCCATTACCATTTATCCTATTTACACCCTCTTATATCTCCACCTATACCCTCCCCTACCACCAATCACCACACTGTTGTTTGTGTCCTAAGTCCTGTTTCTTTTTGCTCAATTCCTCTAACCCCAACCTCCTCCCTCCCAGAGCTGTCAGCCTGCGCTCTATCTATAACTCTATCTCTATTTTACTTATTCGTTCACTTTGTTCATTAGATTCCACATATAAGTGAAATCATATAGTACTTGTCTTTCTCTGACTGGCTTATTTCACTTAGCATAATGTTCTCCAGGTCCATCCATGCTGTTGCAAAGGGTAAAATTTTCTTCTTTTTTGTGGCTGAGTTGTATTCCATGATGTAGCAGTAGACTTAAAAAATCCTGAACTTGATGAGTATACAAAGCAAGCTATCCATTTACCAAGATAGTTTAAGTTGTTTATGGCTCATGTGGGGTACTTAAAGAATCTCTCAGTCAGAAGTCAGGAGACATTGACTCTAATCTCAAGTCTGCTACTTCTACACAGCTTTGGGAAATTCAGCTAAATTGTACATTTCCACCCTGGCTGGTGTAGCTCAGTGGATTGAGCTTGGGCCTGTGAACCAAAGGATCTTGGTTCGATTCCCAGTCAGGGCACATGTCTGGGTTACAGGCCAGTTCCCAGCAGGGGATGCATGAGAGGCAACCACACATTGATATTTCTCTCCCTCTCTCCTTTCCTTCCCCTCTAAAGATAAAATAAATAAAATCTTTTAAATAAATAAATAAATAAATAATGAATTGTAAATTTCCTGAGATCTGAGTTGACATCTATTTATTAGTTAGCATCCCAAAAAGTACAGACAACACACTCAGAAGAAGTTAAGGAGGATTTACTTACTAGTGGACTACCATATTTTGCCATGTATAATGCGCACTTCTTTGCCCAAATTTTGAGGGAAAAATAAGGATGCATGTTATACATGGGTAGTACCTGAAATACCTTGTATCTCTTCTTGTGTTTTGCAATTATTTGATACATATACTTCCTTGTACCATAATATGTTCAAAAATGCATGCTAAAATTCCTTATAATACAAAAAACAAGTATCAAAATATAAATAAAGAATTGAATTTAAAAAATTAAAATGGAAGATTTTTCCTGAAAGCCTGCACCCAAAATGTGGACACACATTATACATGATAAAATGCGGTAATTACAAAAGTCTGGGTGGATAGAGGGAAAGCACCAGTCATCATCATGCAGGAGCCCAGGGAAGGCAACCCTGGGGTGGTCACAACCACAGACCCTGAGAAAATGGGCAAGGATGAGGTTATCTGAGCCTGGATGGCAAGAGCACCCGTTGAAAGAAGTGTCTATGGTCAGTCTGAAGGAGTCAGTTAGAGGAACCAGCAAAGCCAGAGAACCAGGGGAATAATACCCTTGTCACTCTCCTCCCTCTTTCCTCCTTCTGACTGATGTCTTGCCAGGGATTCCCACTGGCTAACTCTACTGGAGTCCATAGGATCGGGAACTGATGAATGTAATCCATTTTGGTCAGCTTGGGGCAAAGGGCAGGGTGCAGAGCAGAGGCTGGATACAAAGAGCCAGACATAAGCTGCCAGGGATAATCTCCTTTGGCATACATTTCTTTGCAACATTTGGAACAGTGTACTGCATTGAATAGGCTCTGAATTATTATACAACCTCTCTTTTTTTTAGTTTCTAAACTGTAGATATTTAAGTTACTCTCCAAGGTCCCTTTCAACATTAATCTCCCAATTTCCTTATTTTATACTTGAGATGAGAATCTGAAGGAAATATTTGGGAGAAATTCTGAGAGCTTTGGATGTCCTACCTTAAGGTTAGATATCATGTACCTCAAGAAACAAATCATTGTGTAAATGTACCGTAGCTGTGCAATAGAATTGTGCTGCTCTATATGAGCAGATTTGAAGCTGCCCTATTGTATGTAGGGCTTTTCCCTATAGTTTCCACCATTTTCCCTCACTTTACTCTCAACCTATTGGTCCTAGTAGGCCATGAGGTTGCAAAATTATTTTGATATGTTTTCTCTTCCAGAGATGTTTATATATGAGAGAACTTAAAAATGTTATATAATGTGGAATATAATTGATTACCACCAATACCTAATCCAAAGAGAGCTGGAGAGAGGTTTTTGGTTTTTTGTTTTGTGGGGGTTGCTTATTTGCTGTTTTCACCGAGAAAGGAGGGCAGTAGGGCTTCTCACAGCCTGGAAATTACACAGTGTTTGAAGATTCCTATTCTGGGCAGCAGTCTCCAGAGACTGTGGCTTTTCAGAACTCATTCCAGAGGTATGCTATGGTGCTGACAGTGTGTCCTTACAAGCCTTTTCTCCCTGTCATCAGCCTTTTCCAGCTCTTCATCTTAGCTCAACATACAGCTGTTCTGATATTGTGGTCATCTTCCCATTGAACATGCTTATCATTACTACTGGTAGTAAAAGGGATAATAAAACACAACAGAAAATCTTTAACCTGGAATGTCCAGGAACCACACCTGTTTCCGTTTAATAATATTACTAAATCATAAATGTCTTAATTCCAAAAGAACACGATGGTCAAAAGGGGGCCTTTTTCCAGCTCTAACATCTGCTGGAGGCATTCTCTTGGACTTTTCCCATGTTGTGTGGGTTAAGAACTGGGACTATAACACACACTTAGACAAATGCAATTTAAGTCTTTTAAAAATTATTAGCCTCAAATATATGTTATGACTGAGAACCAATTTAAGTGATGTAATAGTAGCATGAGTTGCATGATATCACTGCAATCATCTGCTGTAATCCATAAAATTCTTCATGTTTCTGGAGAATGCTTTGCTGGAACATGACCATACACAGCCAGGAGATCACCCAATCACATGCCCTTCTCCAAAGCAAATTAATTGCAATGACATTTTTTCAGAAGTGTATAATTATTTTTAAATGTCTATATAAATACTGGATACAAGCAATATTTACTGTCCTAGATGAACAAATCTCTGCACATTTTGTTTGCTGAAGTTGTCTATAGCTATTTCCTTTACTCATGCTATCATCAACAATAAAATGTTTTTACCTAACATGTGGAAACTCAGGAAATGAATTTTTATGTTAAAAATCAATGTTTAGAAGAAAATGGACTGCAAAAAGCAACTACTAAATACAAGAATATTTAAATAATTAAACAGAAAAATATATATAAAATTTCTAATAACTTTATATGAGAAAGTAGGTTCTTTTGAGGAATGTAATGCTAATGTTTTATCCTCTTAAAAATAAAGCTCATTTTGGCAGGCCTGCCAATCATAAAGAGAATTTTTCCAGTATATTTTTATTTAAAAATTTTTTAACCTAAGTAAGTTGACATACAATATTATATTAGCTTTAGGTGTACAAGAGATTCAATAGTTGTACACCTTATGACGTGGTGACTATGTTAAGTCTAGTAACTTTCTTTCATCATACAAAGTTATTGCAATAGCATTAACCATATTTCCTATGCTGTACATTACATCCCTGTGACTATTTTGTAACTGGAAGTTTGTACATCTTCTTTCCCTCTATCTTTTGCACCCATTCCTCTAACCTCTACTCCCCCTGGCAACTATCACTTTATTCTCTGTATCTATGAGTCTGTTTCATTTTGTTTGTTAATTTGTTTTGTTTTTTAGATTTCAAATATAAGTGAAATTACACAGTATTTGCCTCTCTTTGTCTGACTTATTTCACTTAATGTAATACCCTCTTGGTCTATCCATGCTGTTGCAATTAGCACAATTTCATTCTTTTTATTCCTAAATAATACTCCATTGTGTATCAATTTCTCTATCCATTCACCTATCAATATCAATGGACCCCTAGATTGTTCCCATATCTTGGCTATTGTAAATAATTGTGCAGTGAACAGAGAGGTCTACATATGTTTGCAAATTAATGTTTTGGGTTTCTTCGTAAAAATACCCAGAAGTGAAATTGCTGGCTTTAATTGATAGTTTCATTTTTAATGTTATGAGAAACCTCCATACTGTTTTTCATAGTGGCTCCACCAATTTACAATCCCACCAAAAGTGCTAAAGGGTTCCCTTTTCTTCATATCCTTGCCAACACTTATTATTTGTTGACTTTTGGATAATAGCCACTCAGACATGGGTGAGGTGATATCTCATTATGGTTTTGGTTTGCATTTCCCTGACGATTAGTGATGTTGAGCATCTTTTCTTATGTCTGTTAGCTATCTGTGTGTATTCTTTGGAGAAATGTCTTTTCAGGTCCTCTGCCCATTTTTTAAAATGGATTATTTATTTATTTTTATTGTTTCCATTTCTTTTTGTATTGTTATTCAGTTACAGTTGTCCCCATTTCTCCCCACATTGCTCTCCCTGCCCCATCTAAACCCCTATTTTTTTGTTACTGAATTGTATGAGTTCTTTATATACTTTGGATATCAACCCTTATTGGATAAATCATTTGTGAATATCTCTCATTTAGTAAGTTGTCTTTTTGTTTTGTTGATGGCTTCCTTTGCTATGCAAAGTGTTTTCATTTGATATAGATCCATTTATTTATTTTTACTTTTATTGCTGTTGTCTGGGGAGACATGTCCAAAAAATATTGCTAAGATTAGTGTTAAAGAGTTCACTGCCTATGTTTTCCATCTAGGAGTTTAATGATTTCTTACACTTAAGTCTTCAATACATTTTGAATTTATTTTTGTATATTTTGTTAAAAAGCAGTCCAGGGTTTTTTTTGCCTGTATCTATCCACTTTCCAGTATGGTTTTGTTTTTTGTAACAGTCTACTTCAAATTTTTATGTCAATGTTAGCATGCCCTTCTGAAATATGTTTTCTTGTTTTATACCCATATAGTAAAATTTAGGTAATAATATATCATAACAATGATGTTCTTGTTCAAAAGTAAGATTATATGTGATTACTTTTACATTTAGCAGCAGGGCATTTATTTTCTTAATTGGATCACCATTTGTCCACTGTATGCACTTAAAACCTAACAGACACAAACTAGATTTTCAACATTGCTGAAACAATAAATTTTAAATATCATAAAATATTTTGACTAGGAATATCACTATCCCACTTATATAACAACATGTATGATTATGATTTTCAAAATGAAAACTTTCAACAAAAACATTGTATCATTACAGTAAAATTCAATTCTTATTATAAATCACAGCTGGTTTTTCTTATTATTTTCTGTAGAAATAGAGTAGCAATGATTTTTTAAATTTTATTTTTTCTTTTCTTAACATTTTATTTATCTTTAGAGGGGAAGGGAAGGGGGGGGGAGAGAAATATCAATGTATGGTTGCCTCTCGTGCATCCCTTGCCGAGATCTGGCCTGCAACCCAGGCATGTGCCCTGATTGGGGATCAAACCGAGATCCTTTGGTTCACAGGCCCATGCTCAATCCACTGAGCTACACCAGCCAGGGCACAATGATTTTTTTTATGGAGAAAAATTCTAATACCTTTATCCTGGTCCTTAACATCTTCTTGGTGTTTGCTAAAGTTTGAACAAAATGTAGGAAATGCCCCAAAAGAGGCTACTTTCACAGCTCTCCTGAAGCTGGATTTCTAATTTCATCTTATATTGTTTGCTTTAACCACGTATTTGTTATGATGGAATATTTCTATTTCATAATATGCCTGACCAAAATCTTACTGTGAAATTTCATGATTGAGTGAACTGAAAACATCGTCAGAAGTAGACAGTAGCATGAGTCAAATCTGCCTTTGGGGGTGTCAGTGTGACTGAAAATATGGCCATATTGCTTGGGATAAAAAAACATGAGTATTTTAGTCTGGAAGATACTTTAAACAATATCTAGTTCAACTCCCTTATTTTATGAATAAAATAATTGAGGCTTAGGAAGCTTTAGACGCAAGCATAAGTTCGCCCAAATAATTAGTAGAAGCACAATTTTCTCTAAACCATATCTCAGTTCTTCTTTTCAAGTTCAGGTTTTGAAGTCACTTATATATAATTGCTACATAAAGTACTGCAGATGAGCCCTAGCTTCATGGCTCATTTGGTTGGGATGTCATCCCATACACCAGGGGTTGTGGGTTCAATTCCCTCTCAGGGCACTTATTTCGGTTGTGGGTTCGCTCCCTGGTCAGGGCACATACTGGGATTGTGGGTTAGGTCACGGGTTCTGGTGCATTTGGGAGGCAACCAATTGATGTTTCTCTGTTACACCAATGTTTCTCTCTGTCTCCCTTCCTCTCTAAAATCAATAAGCATATCCTCAAGTGAGGATTTTTTAAAAAATTGCAGATGAGTCAAATTGAAAATTTTATTATTACTCTTTTAAAATGTCAAACTAAGTCACAGGTTAAATGTGAAAAGTTTATTAATTAATAGTCAAAGTAGACAAAATGAATCAACTCTTAGGAAACATAGTATCAACAAAAGGCACTTTTATTAAATGTGTTTGGCAATTATTGTCTTTTTTGTGATAAGGAAACTTGTGGCAAGAAAGAGTTGGGTGTTCTTTGTTGTTGTTATTTAAGTTCTCTAAGCTTGAGAAATTTAAAAAAGTACCACAGACACACAAAGGAAATATTTTGTCAACAACCTATAAAAAGTAAGAAAGCAAACAAATACACAGAAAGCTCCACAAAGTAAAAATTTCCAACTAATTAATATATGGTGTTGATTAAAGATTGTAAAGGATTGTTAAAACGTCCCAGTTCCTGGGCTGCTGGGTTCAATGTTTTAGGCTGTCTTTAATACCAAATTTAGGTTAACACCTCAGTGAATGAAGGACTCAGATGATGATTTTGTGAAGATTTGCCAATGTTATAATGTAAAAGATTTTTAAATTTGTGTGAATGTAAGGATAAATTTCAAAAAAGGGCTTTATTGCTACTGAAAAAATGATGCTTGTATTTTTATAATAAATTATGTTTAAGCCTATCAAACTCTTGTTTGGCTTTAGTAATGATGAACTTGGCTGAGTATGGCTTTGTCACTGATTCTGTCAATTTAGACATTCTGTCTCAGATTCAAGCACCTAATCCTACCTCTGAAAAATAAAATCAATAATGCAAGGTAATTGTTGGTTTGCAGTTACTAAAATTCAAAGGAAAATACTTAAGTTCCTTTATAAATCTTACCAACTGATTGTCTTTATTTATAACAGAAAATAAATCATTCAGCAGATCTGCCAATGAAGATGATAAACTATCAGTCTAATTTGTACTGGAAATAATGATGCAGTCAACTTGGTATTAATTCATTTTAATCAATTCTTGAACCTGGAAATCAAAACATCTTCCCACTGGGATTTCTACCATAGTTGTTACCCTGTAGCTCATCCAGACAATTTCCAAAACATGCAGGCGAAAGGACCAATTGCCACATTAGCTCAGGAGTCAGGAATGAAGGACATATCAGTAAAATTTAAAATGATAATTGGCTCAAACTCACCCAGGGACACCAAAAAAAAAGTGGTACTGACAAGAAGAATGATTTGAGGGATATTTATTCTTGTAGATCTCTCCTGTGGCTATAACCAAAACTTCTAGTGGCCAAATGTCTACTTAGTTCACAAATCTAGGCTTATTCAGTTCAACATTTTAGTAAGTTCTGATGAAACCAAGATGGACGTCATCTCTGTCTGCCCTTGAGGGAAGGAAACATTCAAACAAGAGAATGCACTCCAACACTGTGGATCTTCAGTCATTTCATACTGAAATCCTTCTGGGTTTCTATAAGGAATCCATCAAACACTTGACATGCATTTCATTTTTATTAGATTTATATGACTATACTCATAAATGCTGAATTTAGGGTATGCAGTGAATTTCCACTTTAGTGCCAAAAACATTTTCAAAAATTAAGTCTAATCCAAATGATGCTTTAATTCCAAGTATAAAAATTAGATTTTGATACCTAAATTTCATGATGATTGCAAAAAAAACCACAAGAAAACTATTGCAACATACTAAATTTAAACTTTCAAAGGCTTTAATTTTAGTCAGCAATTTGGAAGTTTTCTGGTTTTGCTTCAGCAAAGTATTATTCTTTCTGCTCATAATTGCCTAATGTAACCAGTCTACTGAGTGTCTATTAAAGTAAATATCATGTTAACTAGATAGATCATGCTATGTAATAAAAAGAAATGCTTCTAGTAGCACTGGGTGAATAAAACATCTAAATCTCCTGGTAAAACCTTATTAATTTGATGCAGACCCAGATGGATTAAGATTGTCTTAATTAAAAAAGACTGAACACTACTTTTAAAAAAACCTAATTTTCATTGCTTTTCAAAAATATACAGTAAAATAAACATGGCTAACAGAGTATTGCCAATTAGTGGTTATTTGTAACTATAGTAAATGAATAAATATAAATACTTTGTAAATAAAATATTATTTTTTGCAAAGAGATATTTCTATAAGCCTCATGTTCATGTTTAGCTTATTTATAGCACACTATATGCACTATGTATTTGTATACATGCTATTAACTTTTTTATTCTTGTTATTAATATATACATCTATCTATATATTTAATATCTAATATAGCTATACATCTCAATATCCATCTATCTATCCCTACCAATCTAACTACTTTCTATCTATCAAGCCACTTGAAAAAGTCCTTTATCCATAGAGGCCAAAATAAATTTAATAAACAAATCCTTTATAGATAAACATTATGAATGTGAACTAGAAGTAACTGCTAAAATTATCACAATTCGCCATTTTGAAATGATGGTTACTAAGGTGAAAATAAAATTACACAGAGTTTAAACAATTGGAACATATGAGTTAAACTAAAAAAATGGAAATATCAACAATTCAAATGCAAGTGCTTTTTAGTATTTTTAAATAGTAACCACAAAGGTACCCTTTCTGTTGATTTTTAAGTTTTACTTCACTGAGAGCCTGATTTTTATCCTACCCTTTCTTATTAATTGCTGACTTTCCCCTTCCATTTAATGTTAATTACCATGCAATAAATACATCAGCAATGCAACATGGCCTGAAATAGATTAGTACATTGAATGTGACCATGAGAAAAAGATCCAATTCTTGACTTAACAGAGACTAAAGATGTGTTATTTATAAGCTTCCTTTGTTCTTTTTCATTTTTCCAGTATGTTCATTTACTAAAGCACTGTTAGCAATTGAATCAGTGATGATTTTAGCATTTTATTATCACTAAAAACTTTGTTTCAATGTTTTATAAGTAAAAGGCAACAACATAGTCTCCTTGATTGTGAAAAGCCTTTTCAGGTCAAATCCTTTTTATGCCTCAGATCTTAGGACACCTTAATTTTTGAGATCATCTCTTAACGCCTTCTATAGAAGGTGATCTCTTATTGAGAAGGAATAAATAGCTAAACTGTTTTTAGTTTTCTTTCCATTAAATACACCTATACTGTATTGAGCAATAATAAACAAATAAAAAATAGACATATGGAATAATATATTTTTGGTATCCTCAACCTTTGCTACAATTATCATGAATATTCCATGTATTAATATAATGACAAAATATGAAATAGTTTAAAATCTCAGTTATTGAGATTGGAAGATAAATTAATAGTAGACTATGAATCATTATTTTATTTGATGATACAAATAGTATTATTGTAAAATCTAGAGATGTTTGCTTGTCTTTCAGTGTGTTCCTACTTCTCATAGGGAAGAGAACATATTAATGTCCTTATTTAGCTTAGTATGCTATAGGTAATATATATGTGCCTTTTAGACTAGTATTTACAAAAACAATAATCTACTGCAAAAATGTACTAAGGACTCCTTCATGGTCAGGACCCAAAATCGGAAAACCCAGGAGATCTTATCATCGTATAACCAAGCCTCTTTGGTTTTCTTTATTTGGAGTGATAGGACCAATCATTTGATTGAATTGATACATGTCATTTACCTGTACAATCTGGTTCAAGACTATGATTATGTTGTTTAATATAATATGTCAAACTTGAAAAATTAATTTTTGTTCTCTTTGTTGTTTTTATTTTATATTTTGGTTTGTGGGCTATGCAGTAGTATTCAGAGTTCCCCAACATTTGATAGTGATTTCTTCACAATTTCTTTCTCAAACTTAGCTGCACAATAGGATCACCTGGAAAACTTTAAAAACTGCCAATGTTTGAGTTCTACCCCCAGAAATTATGGTGCATTTTGGATAGCAACCTAGGCATTGGATCTCATGATGTCTTCCCCAGGTGATTATAATGGGCAGCAGACTTGGCATCTCTGGGTGTATATAACTGTGGTATTCTCATGACAACTCATTTCTGGACTGCCTCCCAACTTTTTCAATTATTGCACTTACTGAGAAGATGGTCTGCCTTTCCCACTCTCCTCTCTTACTACAGAGCTTTCTGTCAAAGCTTGAATGTGCCTTATCAAAAACATCAATTACTTTGACACATTATTCTGTAATTTTTGTAAACATGCATATTTTATATATGTTAGAGACAAGGACAGTAACTTTTAGCAGTGTTTATTTTTGTTAAAAGAAACTGATGGAATTGAAGGTCAAATTGCCTTCTAATTGCACAGATTAAATGAGAAGGTGTTTCATATTTTAGCTTAACAAAGCATCTTATTGATTTGAAAAGATCCATACTGTTGATGTTCATGATGAAACCTATATATAATAAGAAGACTAAAATATTTATTTTACATATCTACAATGTGTATTCTCAAATTTCTAGATCAACCACAAATCATACAGGAAAATATTTAGGTACAAGAAAAAGCTTCATAACATAAAAAAATTACATTTTGAAAAAAAATCACATGAAAGCTCATTAAATAATAACAGTGACAAATAAATAATTAACTTTACTTATTAGCTGCTGCCATGCATTTCTGGCATTCCATTCCAAGCGAGGGTCAGCATGCAGGGTACAATTTCATACTATGAGACTGTAAAAAGCTACAGGGCTTATTTTTGAAGTGAAATGTCACAAGGTCTTTCATTCTTTCAAAGGATGATCATTCATGGCTGCTAAACTGTTCCATGAAGATTACAAAAAACAAAAAGCACCCTTCTGAAGTGTTATTGTCAAGATTCAAGGCAACAATTTTTTTTACTTTTCAGTTTTAGAGGAGTTTTATGTGGGGGGGGATGAGTTAAGGAGTGAAGGGTAACTGAGAAGCCCTTTTCTGTTTTAAAAAGTAATTATTCAATATATTGTATGTATACAGCATCCCCAGTCTTTTAGGAACCATGGGGGATTCAAACTACAGGATATGTGGAATTTAAATACAAATTGCACTCATGGATGTGTGTACATTTTGAAAAACTTGTAAAGGAAAAGCTATTCCCAAAGACTGTCCTGATACTTAGGACAGATTGCTGGGTTTGATCAAAGCCGAAAGCATATATTTTCAAATAAGAAAATAGCAATGGCAGGCTTGAGTCTTCCAAGCAATCAAATCTGTAAAGCAGATGGTTACCAATCAGTCCAGTTTTGAGAGTCTGAGTTCTAACTCATGCTGTGCTTGCTGGGTTTGCTGGCTCTTTTCCGCTCTCTGTGATGCTGGGCTGGCTCGGCAGGCGACATGCTCTCGAAGTTATGACTGGACTCATTGTGCTGCCTAGTGTACCTCTTGCACTTGCAGGCAGTGACCACGGTGATTTTGTAGGTGCGCGTGCTGCCATCTTGGCACTGCAGCTGGATTCTCTGGGTACGTGTTTTGTCATTGACACACCTCCACTCCTGGGAGCTCCTCCTGCTCCAGTACTTTGTTCCATAGCCTCCTCCGATCCAGTTGGGGAGCAGCGGCAAGGGCAAGCACTCACCGGCGCACACCAGCTCCTTCAGAGGGCTGATGCTGGTGCACTGGCCATCAGAGATATATTTGGTAGAACGCAGTTCCCGGCAACCCACTTGAACCCGAGCTGCAGGAAGCAAAAAAGAAAGTGTATCAGAAGCATAAACAAATGGACTTCTTTTACAAGGAATCTGCTATGACAAAAATATTATGCAAATGATAGCAAATTGCCAAATAGAAAGGGAACATCTATTTTATTTCCACAATGCAAAAATCTGGTTATAGAGATACTTTGATGAAAATGATCAGTTTACATGTCTATAATTTTTTGGAATACAGTAAACTAGGCCTGATTTTTTTTTCATATATAACATTAGCTAATTGTTTACTGGGGTATTTGAAAATCCCATTTTCTTAGTCTCACTCCCCAATATGGTTTAAGTAACTTTTATATTTATGTGTAAAAAAGAGTATATTTTTTATGTTCTTTTTCTCACAGGTCATAGTTGTTTACATCTACAATTGCTTTTAATTACTTATTTTAATCTATTGACAAAATATGGAAAGTATTGTATATAATATGTATTATCTCTGTAATATTTTGTTTCAATTATGAAATTAAGCTGCAAAGAATCACACAAGCGTATGTGTACAAAGTCTGACATTTAGCATATCAAACTTGATAACTACACTTGAAACATAAATTCCCAAGCTATCTTTTAAAAACACAAATATTAAAATGTTTTTAATGCAAAATGTCACTACAACTGAAAATGTAAAGGTTATAAAAGCCCCTAAATCAGGAACGTATGGTTGCCATAACAACTTGGCTACATTTCCATAAATTTTATGGCAGAAAAATGCCTAACATGTCTGATTTACAACTGCAAAAGGAACCATGGTGTTCATTTCCTGAATATTGGTCATGGCAAACTTTTTGTTTGGTTATTTGAATTTAATAAGTGTGTTTTCTAATTGGCTGTTTCTTGCTACTTGCTTTATGTAATTAAAGCAAAAATTAATCTTGAAATATTTATTTTCCTTTCCATTGCTTTGTTATCTAAATTTGAGGAAAATTGCCTGTAATAAGCTTGAAAAGAAAGCAAGGCTTGTGAACCAGGAAAAAATGTTTAAAAGTATAACTGCTGAAATTTAAAACATTAAAAATTATCAAGGACATTGAAGTGGCCTTGCATGGACTAGTGAAAGCTGATTTGAAGTAGATATTGAATTAGGAGTTTTGCTTTATCTCCGTGCCCCCCGTACTGAGGTGGGAGACGTCGCCCAAAGGGCTGCGATAGCTGTGATAAATGTATCTCTGTGTACACACATCCGTGTCACCTTAGAGTGGGCGATTAAAATTAAAAGGTAAACTGGCTGGCTGGCCAGTGTACTCTCCTGTCTGACTCATTCCAGGTCACCTTCCTACAGCTGCCTTAGGAATGCATCTGGAAACAGCCGGAGATGATTTTGACTTGTCCAGCTTTTTGTTCCTGTATACAGAGATTCAGCATTTTCTCATTGACAGTTCATTGACAATGAATACCCACCACATTGCTCAGTAATCTAAAAATAATTAGATATTTCCTGTGTACGCAAAAGCTACCATCTTCATGAAAGTTAAAACATCTTGGTTTTCTTAGACATTTACAGTCATATGTGCTTTGACTTTCCAAAGGTCAAAACTACTTTTCACAGTTGAATGGAGTTGAGGAGGAGGAGCAAAAGATTTGTAAGATTTCCTGTGCACTGGTTCTCTGGGCCTCTCTTAAAACCTGATTATTAGCATGTGAACTCTTCTAAAGGAAAGCAATGAAGCAAAAGTTAGGAAAAGAAATTTAACCCCCTCCAATAAGCACACAGAGAAGGGAAACATGCTAACTGTATAATATGTCATTGCATTGTTATTATTTTGAATCTCTAAAGTTACAAGAGCTTCCCCAGTCTCTCACAGAAATATGCAGTTACCTAAATTTCGATCTGGTTAATAAGAAATTATCTCTGAAAATATGGTTCTCCAACATTTTTAGTTTTATCCCTCTTTTACATTGATCACTATCAAAACTTTCAACTGTTTCTCTAGGCATACTTTTGAAATTCATAGTGAGCAATTTTTTTTTCCCTGAAAGTATCTTTTTTTCCTTGTGATTTCTTATATATACTCTGGTTAGTTACCTTTATGCACTTTACCAGAATTGGACATGTCCTGAAATAAACAGAAAATAACCTGAATTTAAACTATCTAGAAAAATACTTTTTAAAAAAAAAATTCTCATCGTGCTTGACATGAAGAAGCAACAGTTTAATTCCTGGAAACATTTTCTCTTTGGGTGTTTGATAAAACTTATGTCTGTGCCTGCATTATCAAATTACTGTTTCAGTTATGTTAACTTTATAGGAAAGAATGCCAGTCTACACATGCAGCAGATTACTCCCAGATTATGTAGCAAAATATATATGGTTCAGGTTAGTTAGCAAAGAAACAATTCTGCAAGAATGTGAGTTAAATGCTACCAAAACAGAGAAGACAAAATCCACATAAGTAAAACACACTTACTGTTCCGATCCAGTCCAGTGTTACTGAAATGCCTGCCTCCATTTCTGGCTTGATTCATCGTGCTGTTGCTGCTGGGGTGTGCTGGAACAGGTTTAACCACATGTGAATAAAGGATTTCTGTGGCATCATTTTTAAAAGCCAAACAGCTTTTCATGAGGATGCATGCAAGGGGAATGAGATAGAAATGAATGGCAGGAGGAAGCATGGTGAGTAGAGGATTTGCTTGGCTGGAGAGCTAGTTAATTCCTTTCCTTCTGCTTCTGCTCTGTAACTGTGAAATTCTTCCTCAAGGTTCCCTTTATATATCCTGAGGTTTGGCGTTCATTCAGGTGTAAAGTTGTGTAGAGCTTCAGAGTGAAAACACAGAGAAGGGGTGGGATCCCTACATGACCTGCAAAAGAATTTTACCAATGGAAGAGAAGACTACAGAAAAGGAGGAGCTTGATATACAAATTGCCTGAAATTTCGGAGTTGCACTTCATCAGTTGTCTGTGAGCTGAAGCAGCCAGGCACATTCTATAGCAACTACAGACTTTCTCTCTCTGCCATTTCCCTTCCTGAATCTAGTTCACGTTAGGGTTTAACTTCAATGAAAATATACTGCGGTTCATTTGAAAAGATTTACATTTCCAGAGTGGTTCTGTATGCCCTTAAGATTTTAGAGTATTTGGGTGGGAGGGGTGTTGTCCCAGAAAATAGGAGGAATTAAAATGAGTTTAAATATTGTAGGACTTGCATGAAGCACCTATTTTAGTTAACCATATTTTGCTTCTCAAGAAGCAAAGCAATATATATTCTTTCTTTAAAGTAGAAGGCATGGAGCTAGAATCTGCCCCCTAGACACATTTAAATAATGCCGCTTTGATCTGCATGGCCTGCTGCATGGCTAGGTAAATTATTGCCAGGGGTCTGTGCAGAGGATAATGAGCATAGCTCTGTCTGCATTAAAGTAATTAATATCAATTTTCATCTTAAAAATGTCACAAGCATTAACATTCATAGCATCATTTTACATGAAAAAAAGCCATTTCTGACAGATTATTGTTTAGCAAATTCAAAATAATTTTTCCTAATGTTCTACCTGTATTTACTAAACATATCTTGGACTCTGCTGCCCACCTAAGAAACATTGTACTTTTATTACTCACACCTGAAACCGTACACCATCAATTAATTAATACTAAACCGTTTTTCTCCATCCTTTAAAAAAAATCATGAAATTCCATCTGATTTATGGGATACTTCAATTAGAATAATTACATATTATGAATCATCTTTCTGATGATAAATCCATTTTGCCCTTTGCATGGCTAAAGTGACCTTATACATGGATATATTGTATCCCTCTTCTTTATACACTTTTGCCCATTTTAACTACTCTTCGTGTCTGTCTGTCTATCCATCTATCTATCTACCTACCTATCTCCAGTATCCTTGTTTCTCCACGATGACACTGTTGAGATTTGGGAGTGGATAATTCTTCGTTATGAGGCACTGTGTGTACTGCAGCCTGCCTGGCTTCTACCC
Source organism: Anoura caudifer (assembly GCA_004027475.1). NCBI lineage: Eukaryota > Metazoa > Chordata > Mammalia > Chiroptera > Phyllostomidae > Anoura > Anoura caudifer. The sequence goes on from PVKU01013635.1 coordinate 20,966, forward strand.
ACTAGATGCCAGTAGCACCCACCAGGTATAACCCAAAATGTCTTCAGATGCTGACAATTGTCTCCCTGGGTGAAGATCACTCCCAGTTTAAAACTGCTCACTATCTATCCATCTATCTATCTCACTATAAAAATAAGGTTAAATTAAGAACAAGAGACTATTTAATAATACTAAGAAAGCATTGTTCTTTTATTTAGGAGTAAAATGGTACTGTAGTTTTGTTTAAGAACAAAGACTTTTTCTCATTTAGAGTTATATACTAAAATATTCCTAGATGAAATGATATGATATTTGGAATAAACTTCAAAAATAACATGAGAGTGGATGGGTACAGGCATGTGTGGGGCAAGACTGCTTATGGGCTAGATAAGGACTATCCTGTTTACTCTTAGTTATGTTCAAAATCATACATAGTCAAAATTCAAAAACTAGAATAAAAATTTAATTTAATGTATATATACAGCCTAATAGCAATCAGATCCCTACCTGAAGGTTGTAGATAGTCATTTATTCTGATATAATCCCTGGGAAATAATACATCAGTTTATTTGGTACACATAGAGGTTATATGTCAGGCATCCTTCTAAAGTACTAATTATTAAAAATTGTTTATCCTGCTTATCAGGGAACTTGACATTAATCACATGAAGTATGTTAATATTAACCATTGACTAGTAGATCCAATGTCTAAAGGAAGTAACAAAGTCAAAATAATCTAATTTCTTTCCCAGAACTATTTCATTTTTGTGCCAGGAGGGGGAGAGATTTTAATTTGAAGTTTAATTATTAGGTTGGAGTAATCACATTGATCAAAATAACTCATAACTGATAAATCTGCTCTACACCTAGTATTCTATAGGCCACGCCTCAGGATATTACCTTAGGCAGAAGCAAAATTAGGAATGAAGGCAATGTAGTTGGTGCATGTGGACAGAAACAATGCTAAGTTTTAGGCCAAATAAATCTGGCAGGACCAAATTGGAAAACTACTTTGATAAATTAGAAACAATCATAAATTTTATATTTAATAGTTATTCTGATCAGTTTAAAACTACCTCATTAAGAACAATCACAAACTGCAATACTCTGATGAGATTATGGGTATAAATGTTTAATATCATAACCAACTTAGAAAGTATTCCCCCAAGCAAGCTATGTTCTTTTGCATCTCTAGGCCTCTGTACATACGTGTTTCTCCTTCTACTTGGAACATTCTTCTCTCACCCTTTTCTCATTCCCTTCCTCATGAGCTGTACCTATTTCTCCTTTAAGTCTCATTTTATGTTGGCACTAAAACTAAGAAAACTCCCCTTGCCCTCTGCCTCCTGAGCTCAGCAGCCCGTCCACATGCACCAGAGTAACTAGCTGCCTGATGGCTTCGAAAGCCTTATGATAGAACTGTTTTTAGTCAGAGAAAGACAAGGAATATATGATTTCACTCATATCTAGAATCTAATGAACAAACTGAACTAACAAGCAAAATAGACACAGATTCATAGATAGAGAGTAGGCTGACGGTCTGGGAGAGTGGTGCAGGGGGTGGGATTGAGCAAAAAAGAAAAAAATGTAAATACCTTTATTTTATGAATATTGATGAATAAGTGAATAAATTAATTTAAGAAATATAGAAAGAATCAATACAGATGGTAAATACAAACAAAATATATTTATAGAATGCAACGGTACCCTGGATCTCTATGGATTTAAACTATTTTCAGAATGACCCAGTTAACAAAATAAAAATCATAACAAGAAAAGTAATTAACCATCATTATTTTAGATGAAAAAATACTATATAGTATCTTCATGCATAACACTACCGAATCTTCATGCATCAAAATCCTTAAAAAGAGGATAGACTAACATCTTTAATTCATTTTATTTTTTTCTTTCATCTATTTTATATCAACATATGTTGAGCCCAGTATTTGTCAAAGCTGTGGTCCAGAAACTGAAAAGTTGAATAAGGCATGGGGCCTGCCTTCTTCCTTTTCCCAAATGCTCCTGTTTACAATGCCACTAAAGGGACTCCTTTAATCTGACTTCCTTCACGATTTTCTTCCTCCCTCAACACATTTATCAGTTGTCCTTTTTGTTGTTGTTGTTTAAATGCTTTTTAGTTTTATTTGTACAATAAAATCTCCTTCTAATGCCCTGTGTAACCTAATGGAAAACCCAAATGGAAATTCCAAATCCATTTGATGTAGTTCTAGATGGAGCTTGACATTTCGGGCTGGATAATTCTTTGTTGTGGGAGTCACCGTGTCTGTTGTAGAACCTGTAGCAGCATCCCTGGGCTCTCCCCACTAGATGTGGCCCCCGGTGTGCCAAATTATCCCAGGCTATAAATTACTAGTTTAGGCAAATTCTCCAGTGAACTTCCTAAAAATGTCAGCAAACTGCTGTTAAAGAAAACCTCACATGCAAGCTCTAGGGAGCAGGCTAGGACAGTAGGGACAAGGCTTTCATCCGATTGCACAAACTAGGCAGAGTAGTAGATTGTCCTTTTCACTGGCATTTGCTACCTTGTGAGGCAGGAATTGATGTCCTCACTGTGTATTCAACCCACACAAGTTCCTAAACTAAATTTGACCAAGGCTGGCAGCACATTAAATATCCTGTCTCAGTGGTGGGTGGGATCTGGAACTAGTTTTGTTCCACAAATCCGATAGTTGTTCTAAACCACGTTTTACTTGGGAGCTTGTTCTATCTGCACGCTTCTGGCCCTGCTGTCAGACCTGCCATCAGACCTGAGTCAGAATCTCCTGGGGTGGAACCCAGGAAGAGATTCCACATCATCCCTATGCTCGCTGACGTTTGAGATGCACTGCTCTAGAGTGCACATGTGCCCTCCTGTGGCCTGTCCCACAGTGTCCATTACAGTTGCCTAATCTACCTAACGGCCTCTGTTCCACATTCTTCCCGTTTGCACAATCAGATGGAAGCTCTGCCCTAAAGCTCAGCCCAATTGGCCAAAATCCAAACCAATTTCCTTTCTTCTCCAAGTATTTCTCCCCAGGGGCTGGATACTCTCGGTGTCCCCCAGTGACTGATTAATGCTTTGTTCCACAGAAATGGCCATAACAATACCTACAGTGACATTGTCACTCACTGGAATTTTAGGCAGCTGTATCTGGTTTTCTCAGATATCAGTGTTGACCCAGATTTAGACAAAATACTTTGATCACTGCGGTTTTGATTGTTGTCCACCAGCCTCAGGAGCATCCCACAGCTAAGTCAGTAGGCTCCTAGCCCTGGGGACACTCAGGCTTGCTTCATGATTTCCTGAAGAGTCTCTTACTTAAGTACCAGTGGGTTTCATCACCAAGACTAAATTGGTTGTGAACTTACTTCACCAACAGAGTCTTAACAGTTGGCAATTCCCTGGTATGTCCAAAAATTGGAGAGCAAAAGAATTTAGCAGAGGATTTTGCCCAACGATGCCACAGTGTTATATGGGAAGTAAAGTTGCTGCAGAATTTCTAATTACATTTCTATATTTTTAGTGAAGTAATTTGCTTCTAAGTTACACACAGATGGAAGCTGCAGAGACAGGACTATGACGGAACACGGGGAATAAGTTTGGCTACATTGATTGGATAGGTACATTGGAGCAGGTCATTGATTACAATCCTGCTTTGTAGGTTTAGAAATTTGGACATAATTTGGTAGACAATGAAAAGCCATTGAAGGATCTACATGTGTGCATGCGGGTGTTTATTTTTATTTTCCCAAAGTGAAAACACCATGTAACTTATACTTAGGTAAGGGAATAGAAAATTTCCCGTACCCAAAAGTTCCCCTCCTGTCCTTTTGTGGTAACTACTTCCTTCCTCCTCCCTAAAATAAACTAGTATTCTGATTTCTGACACCAGCTGTTTTGCCTGTTTTAGAATTTGATATAAAAATGACTTTTTCATTGTTGTGTACTATTGCATTGCATGGCCACCCACACTTATTTACCCAGTCTAGATAAGATTGATTTCAGCTTTTGGCTATTATGAATAATGCTGCTATAAACATTCTTGTACCTGTATTCTGATGTGTATGGTATACATTTTTCTTGGATATATACATGGTTGTGAGATGAACAGAATATAGGATATGTATATGTTCAACTTTACTAGATAATACCAAATAGTTTTCCAAAGTAATTTTATGAAATCAAATTTCCACTAACCCTGAGAGATTTTAAACAGAGGAAGGATGAGATCGCCACTATATTTCAGGACACTGGATCTAGTTGCAATGTATGATATAATTTAGGTGGAGTTACACTGGAACACAGAGAGGAGGACATTATTGCAAGAGCTCAGATCCTGAACTTCAAGGAGAGAGACTAGACTATGACACAGATTAGACACACATTGGAGGTAGGTTGGCAAGTGATTGGCATGAAGGCAAAGGTGAAAATAAAGTTTTAAAATTGGGTGACTGTGGAGATGGGGGTGGCAGGGGAACCATGGCTGGCAGAGTTTATAGTTCAGTAATGAGTTTAGACTGTGTTAGCATGAGGTTAGGGTGCTGGTAGGAGTCTAAAGAGATAACTGGATTCAGAGCTCAAGAACTTTGCCCAGTGATTGACAGTAATTTCACTAGCATTATTTCTTATGACATTATAATGATAAAACTTGTTTTAGAAACCTTTTGTGGAATAACACTGTCAAGACTTTCATTTATATATCTCTGTCATCTAATTGTACCCCTAGATTTTCAAAAAATGTAACCCCCTACTTTAAGTAATTCCCAAGTAGTATGAACTATTGTATAGATGTATTTGTACTGTCTTGTAAAATATATGCCCTGTGTTTTATGTGGAAGCGTAAATAATAAATATCTCTCAACATCTCTTCTTCTTTCATTATCTATAGAGCCACTACCGTGGTTCAAGTTTTCACCATTGTTTGCCTGAAAGGCTGTCATAACGTTCCTCACTGATCCCTTGCCTTCCAGTCTCATCACTCTAAACTGCACTCTCCGCAATTCAGTACAGAATTATCTTTTGAAAATGCTTATCAGAACATCTCATTTTAAAATGTCAGTTGTTCCTTTTACTTGCAGAATGAATACCTTCATGAGAAAGCTACCCTCATTTCTTGCCACTCTCCCCGCTATATGTCATGCTTCTATAGCACTTGGTATGCTCATCATTTGATGGAATTGCTTTTATGCCTTTTATTCCTGTGAATGTTCTTTTCATCATTCAGAATTCTACTCTTTGAAGTCTTTCTTTAATATATAGACTTAATTAAGGAAACAATGAGAAATAAGGAAAAGGACAATTGGGACCAAAGGCAGCTTTTCTGAACACACAGGAGATGGATCTCTGAGAATTATGTACAATGATTTGAAATAATATAAATAAATTTCATTTCATTTCACTATTTAGGATTTACATCTCCAGCCCTTATATAAAGCAAAACACATTTAGAATCAGTGAAATAATTTAATATGTAATAAAATGAAGCATAAAATAATAGAAGAAAGAATATGCACACATTTTCAAGATACAATGTTTACTCAATTGATGAAGCATAAAAAATACTGCTTTAAATTTTCAAATTTTCTAGAGACTTCCGGCTAAGATGGAGGCGTAGGCAGACGCACTGTGCCTCTTCTCGCAACCAAAATTAAGGACAACAAAGATTCAGAAACAAGAAAACAACCAGAACTCAAAAAATCAAACTGTTTGGAAGTCCAACAACGATTCATCCAGACCGGTAAGAGGGGCGGAGTCGAGGCAGGAAAAAGCAGAGGCACTGACAGGGCACGCAGGCAGCAGCGGCTGGCAGCCCCCAGGTGCACAGGTGGTGACTAGCAGAACCCGGGCACAGGGCAGCAACTGTGCAGACCCAGTGAGGCCGCACAAGGCGGCTGGCTGACCGGGTGGTCCCACATTCATGCGCAGATAATCCAGGCAAAGGGGAAGTGGTGAAAGGAACTGGAATCTGAGAGTGAGTAAAGCAACCGCCATTACCTCCTCTCAGACCCCGCCCCCACATACAGCGTCACTACCCAGCAACTGGGCTGTCCCGCCCTGGGGAACACCTGAGGCTCCACCCCTCACTACGTAACAGCTGTGACTAGACAAAACAAACAAACAAACAAACAAAACCCCAGAAATGAAAATGGCTCAAACCGGAGAACAAATCAAAGCCCCAGAGCCAATTTATCTAAGCGATGAAGAGATTGCCAACCTATCAGATGCACAATTCAAAACCCTGGTAATCAGAATGCTCACAGAATTGGTTGATTTTGCTCACAAATTAGATGAAAAAATGAAGGCTGCAATAAGTGAAATGAAGAAAGATGCATGGGGAACCAACAGAGATGGGAGGAAAACTGGGACTCAAATCAATGGAGCGGACCAGAAGGAAGAAAGAAACAACCAAACAAAAAACGAGGAAGAAACAAGAATTCAAAAAAATGAGAAGAGGCTTAGGAACCTCCAGGACATCTTTAAACGTCCCAACATCCGAATTATAGGGGTACCAGAAGGGGAAGAAGAAGAGCAACCAGTGGAAAACTTATTTGAACAAATAATAAAGGAGAACTTCCCCAATCTGGCAAAGGAAATAGTCTTCCAGGAAGTCCAGGAAGCTCAGAGAGTCCCAAAGAAGTTGGACCCGAG
>PVKU01013636.1:0-27614 GCA_004027475.1 Anoura caudifer
TGGACTTCCTGGACATCTATTTCCTTTGCCAGATTGGGGAAGTTTTCATTGTTTGTTCAAGCAAGTTTTCAGTTTCTTACTCTTCCTCTTCTCCTTCCAGCAACCCTATGATTCAGATGTTAGAGTGTTTAAAGTTGTCCCAGAGGTTCTGGAGCCTCCCCTGTTTTCTTTGAATTCTCGTTTCTTCATTCTGTTCTGGGTCAATCCTTATTTCTTCCTTTTGTTCCCAATCACTGATATGAGTCCTGGTTTCCTTCCATCACTGATGGTTCCCTGTATATTTTGCTTCATTTCACTTTGTGTAGCCATCATTTCTTCCTTCATTTTGTGATTGAGCTCAATCAATTCTGTGAGCAACCTGATTACCAGTGTTTTGAACTCCGCATCAGGTAGGTTTTCTATCTTCTCATCACTTAGCTCTTTTTGTGGAGTTGTGATCTGTTCTTTCATTTGGGCCACATTTCTTTGTCTCAGTGCACCTGTTGTGTGGTAGGGTTGGAGCCTTAGGTATTTGTCATGGGTGCAACCCTCTTGGCTGTTTATTGGCACTATCTGTGGGGGAGGGGCCAGAGAGAGAACAATTCTGCTTACTCCACTCTTGTCCCACTTTCCTTCATTTCTCTCCCTTCCCATAAGCAAATTGTGAACTGTTCTGTGATCCTCGGAGAGTCTCCTGCCACTGCAGCTCCCATAGATTTTTTATAGGCATGGGTTTTGAGTCTTTAGTTTCCTTTGCCGGAACCTTGGGTTTTTTGGTCTGTTACACTCCCTCATTGTTCCTCCTGGCTTGCTAGTGCATGAATATGGAAACACCCACATGATCTACTGCCTTACATTGCTGCACATCCTTTCTATCCAGGCTGCATGTCTCTGCCCCTCCTACAAGTCTGGATGAATGTTTCTTTAATTCCTAGGTTGTTGGACTTCCATGCAAATTATTTGCTGGCAGTTCTTATTCTTTATTTTTAAGTTGGTTGTTATACTTCTTTTGGTTGTGCAAGGAAGTGAAGCATTTGTGCCTATGCCTCCATCTTGGCCAGAAATCTTTTTGTATCTTCTTTGATTTCTTTCTTCAGTGTCTTATAATTTTCTGAGTACAGAGTGTTTATGTCTTTGGTTAGGTATATTCCTTGTTATTTCATTTTTTTTGAAGCTATTGTGAATGGGATTTTTTTCTTAATTTACCTTTCTGTTAGTTCATTATTGGCATAAAAATGCAACTGATTTCTGGATATAACTTTGTATCCTGCTACTTTGCTGAATTCATTTATCAATTCCAGTAGTGTCTTGGTGGAATCTTTGAGGCTGTCTATGTACAGTAACATGCCATCTGGAAATAAAGACAGGTTACTACTTCCTTTCCAATTTGGATGCCTTTTATTTCTTCTTGTCTGATTGCTATGGCTAGGTCTACCACTACTATGTTGAATAAGAGAGGTGAAAGTGGACATCACTGTCTTGTTCCTGATCTTAAGGGAATGCTTGTAGTTTTTGCCCATTGAGTATGATGCTGACAGGCGGTCTCTCACATATGGCCTTTATTATGTTTAGATATGTTCTCTGTGTTCCCACTTTGCTGAGAGTTTTTAGCATAAATGGGTGCTGGAATTTATCAAAGGTTTTTCTGCATCTACTGATATAATTGGTTGGTTTTCATTCTTCATTTTGTTTATGTGGTGATTCACATTTATTGATTTCTGAATGTTGTACTGTCCTTGAGATCCTGGACTATATCCCACTTGGTCAAGGTGTATGATCATTTTGATGCATTGTTGCATTCAATTTACTAATATTTTGCTGAGGATTTTAACATTTATGTGCATTAGGTTTATTGGCCTATAATTTTCTTTCTTTCTTGTGTCTTCATCTAGTTTTGGAATTAGGAAAATTCCAATTTTCCTCATAAAGTGTGTTTGGGAGCCTTTCCTCCTATTGAGTTTAATAAAATAGTTTGAGAAGGAGAGGTGTTAGTTCTTCTCAGAATGTTTGGTGAAATTCACCTGTGAAGCCATCTGGTCCAGGGCTTGTTTGTTGGGGGATTTTTGTTTACTGCTTCAATTTCATTAGGCATAATCTGTCTATTCAGATTCTCTGATTTTTCCTGATTTAGTTTAGGAAGATTGTATATTTCTAGGAATTTATCCATTTCATCCAGGTTGTACAGTTTGTTGGCATATAATTGTTCATAATATTTTCTTAATATCCTTTGTATTTTTTTTGGTGTATTATTTCTCCTTCATTTCTAATTTCATTTATTTGGGTCCTCTCTATTTTTTTCTTGATAAGTCTGGTTAAAGATTTGTCAATCTTCCATATCTTTTTAGAGAAACAGCTCTTGGATTTAATGATCTTTTGTATAATTTTTTCAACTATTTCATGTATTTCTGCTTTGATCTTAATTATTTCCTTCCTTCTACTCTGGCATGCATTTGTTTCCTTGCAAGATCTTTATGTGTGAATTTAGATTGTTATTTGAGCTTTTCTTTTCTTTTTTTTTTCTTTCTTTTAAGATAGGCTTGTAATGCTATGAATTTCCCTCTTAGGATTGGTTTCCCAGTGTCCCATTGATTCGGGATTGTTGTGTCCTCATTTTCATTTGTTTCAAGGTATCTTTTTATTTGTTCCTTGATCTCATTGTTGACTCATTCATTGTTTAATAACATGTTATTTAGCTTCCATGTCTTTGCATGTTTTTCAGTGTTCTTCTTATGATTGATTTCTACTTTAATAGCACTGTGGTCAGAGAAGATGCTTGATATGATTTCAATCTTAAATTTATTGAGACTTGTGTTGTGTCCTAACAGGTGGCCTATCCTAGAAAATTTTCATTGTGCACTTGAAAAGTATGTATATTCTGCTGCTTTGGGACAAAATGCTCTGAAGATACCAATTAAATCCATTTGATCTAGTGTGTCATTTAAGGCCACTGACTCCTTGTTGATTTTCTGTCTGGAAGATCTATCCATTGAAGTCAGTGGGGTTTTAAAATCTCCTACTATGCCTGTATTTCTGTTAATCTCTCCTTTTTTGTCCATCAAGATTTGCTTTACATGTTCAGGTGCTCTTATTTTGGGTGCATAAATATTTACTAGGGTTATATAATCTTGTTGGATTGTTCCTTTTTTCATTATGTAGTGTCCTGCTTTGTCTCTTACTATAGCCTTGGGTTTAAAGTCTATTTTGTGGGATATAAGTACAGCTACCCCAGCTTTTTTTCTTTTCCATTTGCATAAAATATCTTTTCCCATCCATTTACTTTTGGTCTGTGTGTATCTTTCGATCTGAGATGGCTCTCTTGGAGGCAGGATATATCTGGGTCTTTTTCTCTTATCTACTCAGCTACCCTCTGTCTTTTGGTTAGAGCATTTAAGCCACTTGCATTTAAAGTGATTATTATTTTTTAAAATATTTATTTGTTTGTTTATTTTAGAGTGAGGGCAAAGAAAGGAGAAAAAGAGGGAGAGATATATCAATATGTGATTGCCTCTCATGTGCTCCCTACTGGGAACTTGGCCCACAACCCAGGCATGTGCCCTGACTGGGAATTGAACAAGTGACCCTTTGGTTTGCAGACCAGCACTGAATGCACTGAGCCACATCAGCCTGGGCTAACTTGAGTATTGACAGATATGTAAGTAGTGCCATTTTACTGTTAGACTGTTTTCTCTCTTTTTTCCCTTTCTCTTTTTCTTCTTAAAGCAAGTCTTTTAACTTTTGTTGCAGTACTGGTTTTATGTTAAAAACCTCCTCTAACTGTTTTTTTTTCCCCTGGGAAGCTCCTTATTTCTCCTTCAATTTTAAATGATAGCCTTGCTGGGTAAAGTAACCACAGTTATAGGCTCTTGCTTTTCATCATCTTGAATATTTCATGTCATTCTCTTCAAGATTGAAACATTTCTGTTGAGAAATCATATGACATTCCTATTGGTGCTCCCTTGTATGTAACTACCTGCTTTTCTCATGCAGTTTTTAGGATTTTTTCTTGTCTTTAAGGCTTGTCATTTAATTATAATGTGTGTTCTGTAAGCTTCCTTGCATCCAACTTTTTTTGGACTCTCTGAGTGTTCTAGAGTTGTGTCTTTTTCCTTCACTGAAATAGGGGTGTTTCCAGTCATCATTTCTTCAAATAGGTTCTTGATCTCTTGCTCACTCTCTCTTCTCCTTCTGGTAGTCCCATGATGTAGATGTTGTTATACTTCATGTAGTCCATAATGTTTCTTAAGCTCTCTTCCTTATTTTTAATTCTTTTTTCTTTTTGTTGCTCTGCCTAGGTGTTTTTTTCTACCTTGTTTTCCAAATCACTTATGCTATACTCTGCTTCATCTAACATACTGTTTATTCCTTCCATTGTATTATTCATCTCAGATATTGCATTCTCTATTTCCAACTGATCCTTTTTTATGGTTTCTATGTCTTTTTAAATGCTGTTGTGTATTCTTATAATTATTACTCTAAACTCTCTATCTGATAAACTGCTTGCCTCTATTTCTTTTCATTCTTCTGGATAATTATCTTGTTCTTTCATTTAGGGCCTGTTTCTTTGTCTTCCTCTCTTGGCTGCTTCTTTGTATTTTTCACCTTAGATGTTAAACTAATCAGCTATCAAAGTGATTGTCATTAATCTAATCAATCTGTAAAGAGTAGTCAGGCTTAAGCACCACAGGGTGCAGCAGAGTAATTCCTATGGACAGGGTGGTCCATGCCATTCAGATGCCATTCAGAGAGGAGTGCTCTGCCTGAGAGAGATGGCTCCTTCAGTATGGGGAATGACTCAGCACAGAAATCCTTGCAACTGTTCCCTCAGTTCTCTCCCCAGAGCCACAAACCCCAAGCCCTCCTCAAGCATCTCTAGTCCACTCTGCCCTCTTTTGCTGGCACACAGGGTAGGTGGCTGCAAATGAAATTTTGTGCTTTGGTCCTTTAAAACACTTTCTGTGTCTCCAGCTGTCTCTCCCTGGAAGACAGAACCCCTGCTGCTTTTCAGAGCTGGATGTTATCTGGGTTTCTTTCAGGCTCTGGTGCTGTAGGTTGGGGAGCCTATCTTGGGGTGTCAGCCCCACACTTCTCAGGGGGATCCCCTAGCTGCTGAAATATCCACCAGGATCTTCAGCTGCCACCCTTGGGAACCCAGCCAGGCTTCTTATGTCTCCTCCGTAACCCGCTACCAGTCACAATTTAGTTGTTATTCCAGACTGGTCTTGGGAGGAGGTTAGTATAGTTTCCACTTTTTCCTGTGCCATTTTGGATCTTCTTTCAGAAGTCCTATAATTTTAGAACCTAAAAGAATCACTCTAGATTTTACCCATTTATATATGTGTCCATGCTTCCTTTCAAAACTGAACTTAGGGTAGGCTGTTTGACATACTTCTATAATCCTAGTAATGCCCTACACTCAAATTGTTAGTTGAAGAATGAATGAGTCATTCCCTCATTTTACAGCTGTGGAATCTGAGTACCAAAAAGTCTCTGTGACTTGCCCAAGATCACACACCTATTTAGAAACAGAGCTGGACATGGAACTGAGGTTATGGTTTCATGATGCTTTTCTTCATCATCCTTAACTGAACCAATCACCTCTCAACACAGGGTATTCTTAATGTGTAGTTGAAGGTTCTGATTATGTGAGAAGCTACAGAATGTTTCTGGAGAAATTTTCTCTATTTCTCAAAATTTTTAACCACCTTCTAGATGCATATAGAACTCTTGAGATTATCTTTTAAAATTTGGGACATGGAATGCCAGTACTCCATGTGGCTATTTGCCTATGGGAAGGCTAATATGGCCTCTTAAGTCTCCTGTGCATTTTTTGTAAACAAGTTTAGAAATATTTCTTTTCCTTAATTATTCATTATTGGTCTGTCATCTATAAATTCATCTAAGCCTTTATTTTTGTGTGTGTGAGGGGGAGAAGCTATATTTATATTTTCAGTCTAATCCACTATTTGGTGTAATGAGTTCCATATGTTTCCTCCATTTTCTACATGCTGTGAGAAGTAGGACTTCCTTTATTTGTCCTAAACTCACCTCTATGGTTTATATGCTACTAACACATATTCACATATACATATGTGTATGATTTAGGAGGGAAAATGACCCCACTATTAATTATCTTTGTTTACAAGCATATTAAAAATTCAAGTGAAAGGAAGCTGAAATAATGCAATTCAAAGGGAACACAGTGGCAGATAATTACCCCAAAGAGAAAAATGTAAATCCTTGACAAAATTGAGGCCCATGACTCAGAAGTTGATGGAAATATATGAGAGGCCTGCTATAGAGTCAGTGCCTGGCCATGCACTGCCTGCCTGCAGCACAGTTTAAAGCACCATCTGAAAGTTCAGTGTGGCCCAGGGAACATAACCTGTCAGCCTCCTCACCTGACATCATCTTAATTAGCCTCTTTTCTACTGCCGAGAAAGCCTGCTGAGGCAGTTAGCACCAGAGAATTAATCAGATCCTTTGTGGAGTTGACAAAGCAGACAGCAGCCGGCACTGGTAACTTATTGATTGGAAAGGATCCAGGAAGACTGGGGAGCGATGTAGTCTCTATTTGTGGCCCTTCTTTTCAACTGAATGAAGATGCTCCACAAGGACTGTAGGGGGAGGGAAAGGTGGGGCCTTGTGAGCTGTGTTCTACCTTAACCTCTGCCCTTTTCTTCCCCCCAGTCATATTCTGTCTTCCTTCTGGTCAATACACCTTTCTGCTAAGGCATCATGTGTAGCCATACTGATGCAAAACAATGTGTTTGACTGTAAGAGAGAGAGAGCACTGTTGGTTTTGTTGCAAATTGCACTTTTTCTACAGAATTAGATGGGAAAATAGAATTTTGACAGTATTTCCCTCACTCCCTTTGTTTGATGCCTATTTTCAATAGCTCTGTAATTGCTTTCTATTTAGTAAAAAGAACATTGTTCTTTTTTTTTTGGTTTTTCTTTTAATTGTGTTTCTTGCCCTGAGCTCTGACGTTTGTTGATAGGAATACCATGTCATTTTGGTTGTAGATACCAACTTGGCCTTAGCAATCAAGGCAAGATCATTACTAAGGGAGGAAGTTGGGTGGTGAGCTCAGAAAAATTTGCAAATTCTTCTATGTAGCCCTTCCTGATAATTCCAGCATGCCTATTTTGAAGTCTGTATTATTTGAACTACTACAGTATGTCAAATCTGTACTACACAACCTAGCTCTTGTCTTATGCCTTTTTTGTGATTATCTTTGCTTCTTGAACATTAATTATATCCTCTCTCTGATCATAATGTAAGTTTTTATAAACCAAAGGCTCTACTTTGTATTGAACATAGCTCTTAACACCAGTCTAGGCATAGTAAGAAATAGTCAATAAAAGCTAGATTGGTTCATTGACAACCCCTTGAGGAATTTCTGTAGCTATTTGTCCTTTAACTGTGATGCCACCTTGGCATTATTGATATTTTAGTCCAGATAATTCTTTGATAGGGAGTGGGTACTGTCTTGTGCACTATAGGATGCTTAGCAATATTCCTGGATTCTATCCCTTACTAAAATGTCCCCAGACATAGCCAAATATTCCCTGCATGGGGCAAAACCAACCTCCCTTCCCTTTGAGGGCCACTGTTTTCTAATGATAATAAAATAGTGAGATGAAATTATTGAGCACTTTACTGTGTTCAGTTGGTGCTAAAGTCAATACATGCATTCTTTTGTTTTATTTCCACAATAACAATGCCCTGGCTTTAATTATTTTTAAAGGTATTCCAGGGGATAAATCTCAAAATCATAATTGTAGGTCTATACCACAATCTGTCCCTTTCCCAAGGAACATTCATAAGAGACTTCTCAAAGACTTCGAAGGCTCAACCCTGAATTTATGGAATACACCAACTAACCCTTAATGGTATAAGGACCACTCACTCATTGAGAAGTATATATTCAGCTTATGAAGGTTAATTCCTCAAGGAGCTCTGATGAAAAGCAATGAAAGGTTAGAGCAAAAGCAAACATGCCAGCTTTCACCTCCTTTTTTCAGAGATATGAATACCATTCCAAATATCTAATGCATAGAAAGGGGGGCTAAAATCTATTTATTTTGCTCATCTGATGACATTTTAGCTCAAGAAGCAGAATTTCTAGCTGGCCCAGTGAAGTGTGCTTTCTACCCTATATCCAGACCAGCTGTCTTGCAAACAATGCTATTGGTCACAAGAGGGACAGGGCAAAGAAAGAAGGATAAATCAATGCAAATATGTCCTTCTGTGGGGGAGGGTGATTACATAAAGCATATCTCCTGCTGGTGACACCATCTCTAAATATGAAGGACAACCCAAGGAAAAAAATTTGAAATTTTAGCATAATGTGTCTCTGGAGAAGAATATACATCTCTGGTTGTGAAGACAATTCAACCTTGAGTTCACTGCCACCAAGGAGTTAACAATACATTAAAATTAGTCATCCCCGTTTGATGAAGAAATAGTCTACTTATAGAAAATACCTTTATAGGCAAACTGCCTTTCTGAATCTGAGCTGGAAATATTACAGTAAACAGGATCTAATCACAGCAAAGCCTTTTTTCAGCTTTGCATGACAGCTGTAAAATATGACAATATTTATTAATAGTCTCTGCAGTCTAATCTGCAGCATTGGAGAGCTACAGCAAAATATGTTAAGCTACTGAGAAAACAATTTCCACAGTAACTAATATTCAGCTTTTGAAAGGGTAGTTTAATGTCTTACGATTTTCCCCCTACTGATGATCCAACCCCAGGAACAAGCTACGAAGCTAATAACCTTTGTGGAGAGGAAGTGTTTAAATGATAATTTATTCTGAGAGCTGACAACAAATTGCTCAGCACTCTCTCTTTTTATGCCCCAAAGCAGTCAAGGATGTGCAAATCGAAGTATTAAAAAAATGACAGCTTCAGTATTTTCATTTTCAATGAAATTCTCATTACAGACATATGTACAGTCTTTTATTCACAATCCAGCCCAAATAGTCATTCCCTATTATTATTGTACAAGCTCTCAAGATGCTCTCATAGTTGAAGACTCATCACAATAGATTAGGCAGGCTGCAGAAACTACCAAATGTCTCAGATACTGTCAACCTTGACTATTGCTACTTAAACAGGGGAATTTAGTATCTGTCTCTCACAGAATAACGTACTCTCTGGGTCTTCCTAATTTATTCAGATGTAAAAAGTAGCTTGAATTTCTATAAAAACTCCTGGCTTCACTTTTCCCAGAAGGCAAATGGACTTGACTAGAATTGGAGCCATCTGTTACCTTCATACCTCCTTTAATCAGCTCTTAAAGTGGACTAGAAAAAAAATTGATAGTCTGTCTTTTTTTTTTTTTTTTACATCAAGGTACCTGCTGCTTTCCTTTAAAGTTCCTGATATGCAGCCATGGCAGAACCTATCACTGGTCTCTCCTTGCTTTCTACTTCTCCACCCAAAATAGACCTTTAGTGATGAGGACCTGCAGGTTCAGATTTCTCCATGCTCTGGATATCATCTCTTCTCCAGAGAGGAATCTATGAGTTCCCTTCTCCTCAGAGTCAGGTCCCCACTGCAGCACTCCATGAGGGTGAAAAATGGACAAACCCTCCTATCTAGCTGCATTTAGTACTTTTGCTACTCATCTTCCTCTTGATCTGGAGTTTTGACTTGCTTCCTGTATGGATTCCTGGGACTCTGGAACCATAAGCTCTTGTGTTCATTTTTGGACATCAGGCTTTAAGAAGGGAATTGACAACTTGAATGCATCCACAGAAAGACAATTAGGATAATGAGGGTCTAGGTACTAGGACCTTTGAAAAATGGTTGAAGGAGAGACTAAGGGGAGAAGTAATGTCAGTTTTCAAATGTTAAAAGTGTGGGAGGCAACATGTCAGCCCAGTGAACAGTATGAATAGACCATGAAATGGGGCAGATCTGGCTTGAAATCCTGGTTTCATTATTTTGGCACACTAATCTGTGTGACCCTAGGAGCCATCATTTAACCTTTTTATGCCTTGGTTTTCTCAGTTGTAAAGATTCAGGGAATGACATGAGGATTAAATGTGACAATACCTAAACTCTAGGTCTAGTGTGTAATAAGCACTTAAGAAGTAGCAGCTGCTCTTATCCAACTAAGTTGATAAAATGATGACAGTAATAGGGATTTGTTGATTTATGCCACTGATTGGTATTTGGATGTGTGTGTGTGTGCTTTGCATGTGTTTGAATAAAGGGAGAAGGAGGAAGTAGTGAGGGAGGGAGGGTGAGAGAAAGAGAGAAACAGAGACATGGGGAGAGGTTCTGTGCCTTATTTGTGAAACTAAAACTGGATGGAAGGAACAAAGCTAGGTTATGTAAGTAGGTGGTAAATGGCAACATGCAAGAATGTGTGAGGAATTGAAGCTCTGCTTGTCTTTCAGTAAAGTTAAAGTCCAACCAATATGAAAACATTAAAAGTCTTCTGAGGAAAGGCCTTATTTTATTTGTCTTGAGGAATTTCTTTACTTCTTATGCCATTTGGGATCTTCCAACATTTTTCCACCTTCCTAGCTATCTGGCAATACTTTAATATTTTCACAAGGTGCTAGCTTCAATGAATGAAAATGTCATTGATGGACAGGGGAACAGTTGAGTTAAAATTTAGTTTTTTCAAAGCTTATGAGATAAATTACTATTCCAATAGCAGAATTGTTAACTCTTCAAAAACAGGACCTAATTCTGCTTCTCTTAGACATTTCCAGTGGCCTAGCACAAGTTAACACTAGAAGCCCAATAACTGCTTGTTGACTGACAGACTACTTGTTGCCACCACCCATTTTCCTGACACAACCTTCTAGAACAAATAGAAAGGTCTATTAGAAGTCTGTTGACTTCCAGAGAGTTACTTGGGAACTAAGTAGGGAGTTTCAAGCTGAGAATGGGAAACAGCAGGAGTTTACTGAACACTGGCAAGAAGATAGGGACTAGTTGCCTCAAAGGGCACTTAGAGCTATTATCTCATTATATAAGCTAAGAGTCACAGCCTGGGCCAGATTCTTTCATCTCTGTGGGCTGTGCCCATTGAAGCCAAAGATAGTTGTCAGGTGCACGAGAGAGTCTGGCTGCAGTTCTCAAGTATGTTGCTGTTCAGGGGGAAATGTGAGCACCACAGAGAATTAGGTCACTTGCACCCAAAAGATAGGTCTAATAGAAAACTGGAAGAGGTGGCCACCTCCCTGGCATGGTTTTAGGACTTTCTATGTAGGAACTTATGTGGGCAAGGGACCTCCAAACTGGACACTTGGTGCCTGGAATCCTGGAATTAATGGCCACATCTAGATTAGAATTTTATTTCACAGAAGGCCTTTACCTGAATTGAAATTTTCCCCTGGATACAATAACATATAAAGTCAATAATAGCCATAAAAAATTAGTGTGAATAACTTGGTCAGCTAAGCTGTTGTCACTAGGAGCAAAAGACTATTAATTATAGGGACCAAAATGTAGGACAAGAAAGTGTTGATGGAGGTGTGAAGGCAAGTTGGGTTAGAGATATCAAGGCTTTGCTTGTGTGTTGATGGAGGTGTGAAGGCAAGTTGGGTTAGAGATATCAAGGCTTTGCTTGTGCCAGGCAGGGCAGGTATCAACAAGTGCCATAGTGAGGAGCCCTGGGTCAATAAAGATGGGGTGTCAATAAAGAGGAAAGGGGACATCCAAGGTGGTGGAGGAGTAAGTGGAAACTACACAAACCTCCTCCCAGGAACAACCTGAAATTGCACCTAAATTTTAGAGAAATCATTTTGAATAACCAACTGAACAGTAGCTGGAGATAAGCTTTATAACCAAGGATAGATAGAAGAAAACACATCACCAGAATGAGACTGGTAGGGAGTATGGAGGAGGGGCAAGAGGGCTGGCTGGGCTCCCATGGTGGCAGCTGAAGATCCTGAGGAATATTTTAGAGGCCAGGGGATCCCCCTGAGAAATATGGGAACAAAAACCCAAGCTGGCCTCTGGAGCCTACAGCACCAGAGCTGGAAAGGAACCCAGGTAACATCCAGCTCTGAAAAGTGGCAGGGGTTCTGTTGGTCAAGGAAAGACAATTAAATACATAAAGAGCCTCTTAAAAGGCCAAAACACAAAATTTCCTTTGCAGCCACTTACCATGGTTTCTGACAGAGGGAGGGCAGAGTGGACTAGGGTTGCTTGAGGACAGTCTGGGGTTTGTGGCTTTGTGGAGAGAACTGAAGGAAAAGCCACCAGAATTCTTATGCTGTCTTTCCCCATACTGCAGAGGACATCTTTCTCAGGCAGAGCAGTGCCCTCCATGTGGCAATAGCCTGAGGGGAAGTAATACCCCTGCCAGTAGGAATTACTACTATGCCTCACCCTGTGGTGCTTAAACTAGGCCGTGTTGCTGAATTACAGCTTGAGGCTATTATCACTGACCAGTTTAACAACTAAAGCAGAAAAGACAAAGAAGCAACCAAAATGGGAAGACAAAGAAACAGACCCCAAATGAAAGAACAAGATAATTCTCCAGCAGAAGAGCTAAATGAAATGGAGGAAAGCAATTTATCAGATATAGAGTTTAGAGCAATGACTATAAGAATATTCAACAGCATGAAAAAAGACATAGAAGCCATAAAAAAGGACTAGTAAGAAATAAAGAATGCAATATCTGAAATAAATAATATACTGGAAAGAATAAACAGTAGGTTAGATGAAGCAGAGGATCACATCAGTGATTTGGAAGACAAGGTAGAAAAAAACATCCAGGAAAAGACACACAAGTCCAAGGAACTCAGAAAGTCCTAAACAAGTTGGACCCAAAGAAGCATTCACCAGGACACACCATAATTAAAATGAGAAGGCTTAAAGTCAAGGAGAAAATCCTAAAAGTTGCATGAGAAAAACAGGTAGTTACATACAAGAGAGCACCAATAGGAGTCTTCTGATTTCTCAACAGAAACATTCTAAGCCAGAAGGGAGTGACATGAAATATTCAAAGTGATGAAAAGCAAGGACTTACAATCAAGGCTACTTTACCCAGCAAGGCTATTATTTAAAATTGAAGGAGAAATAAGGAGATCCCCACACAAGAAAAAGTTAAAGGACTTTGTTAACACAAAACCAGTACTGCTTACTTGAAGAAGAAGAAGAAGAAGAAGAAGAAGAAGAAGAAGAAGAAGAAGAAGAAGAAGAAGAAGAAGAAAAAGAAAAAGAGAAAGAAAAAAGAACAGAGGAGAATTTTCTAACAATAAAATTGCACTAAATACATAGCTATCAATAATCACCCTAAATGTAAATGACTTAAATGCTCCGACCAAAAGACTGAGGGTAGCTGAATGGATAAGAGAACAAGACCCATATATATGGTGCCTCAGAGAGACCCATTTCAGATAGAAAGATACACACATATTAAAAATAAAGGGATGGAAAAATACTTCTGCAAATGGATAGGAAAAAAAGACTAGGGTAGCAGTACTTAGATCCCATAAAATAGACTGTAAAACCAAGGCTATAAAAAGACACAAAATAGGACACTACATAATGGTACAGGGAACAATCCAACAAGAGGATATAACCCTAATAATCATTTACGCATCCAACATAGGAGCATATAAATATGTAAAGCAAATCTTGACAGACATAACAAGAGAGAGTGATAGAGATGCAGTCATAGTTGGGGATTTTAACACCCCATTGACTTCAGTGGATAGGTCTGCTAGAAAGAAAATTGACAAGGAGCTAACAGCCTTAAATGACACACTAGATCAAATGAATTTAATTGGTATCTTCAGAGCATTTTGTCCCAAAGCAGCAGAACATACATACTTTTCAAGTGCACAATGAAAATTTTCTAGGATAGACCACATGTTAGGACATAAACAAGTCTCAATAAATTTAAGAAGATTGAAATCATATTAAGCATCTTCTCTATATGATGTTATGAAACTGGAAGTCAGTCACAAGAAGAACACTGAAAACCATGCAAAGACATGCAAGCTAAAAAGCACATTTTTAAACAATGAATGGGTCAACAACAAGATCAAGGAATAAATCAAAAGGTAACTTGAAACAAATGAAAATGAGGACTCCACAATCCAAAATGTATGAGACACTGGGAAGGCAATCCTAAAAGGGAAATTCATAGCATTATAGGTCTGTCTCAGAAAAAAAAGAAAAAGAAAAAGCTCAATTAAACAATCTAACTTCTCACTTAAAGGAACTTAAAAAGGAACAACAAACAATGCCCAAAGTGAGTAGAACTGATAAAATAATAAAGACCAGAGCAGAAATTAATGAAATGGAGTCTCAAAGAGGATACAAAAAATCAATAAATCCAAGAGCGGGTTCTCTGAAAAGATTGACAAACCTTTAATCAGATTCATCAGGAAAAAGACAGAGGATTGAAATAAATAAAATGAGAAATGAAGGAGGACAAATGACACTGACACTAAAGAAATAAAAAGGATGGTAAGAAAATATTATGAACAACTATATGCCAAAAAACTGAACAACCTGGATGAAATGGAAATACCTAGAAACATACAATCTTCCAAAAGTAAATTAGGAAGAATCAGAGAATCTGAATAGGCACATTGCACCTAGTGAAATTGAAGCAGTCATAAAAATCTCCCAACAAACAAAAGCCCTGGACTAGGTAGCTTCAGAGGTGAATTTTACCAAACATTCCGAGAAGGACTAATACCTCTCTTTCTCAAACTATTTCACTAAATTCAAGAGGCTGGAAGGCTCCCAGACTCAATTTACAAGGCCATCATTATTCTAATTTCAAAATGGGATAAAGTTACTACAAAGAATGAAGATTATAGGCCAATATACCTGATGGATATAGATGCTAAAATCTTCAACAAAATATTAGCAAACTGAATGCATCAAAAAGATCAGATACCTTGACCAAGTGGGATTCACTCTGGGAGTGCAAGGATGGTACAACATTCACAGATCCATAAATGAGATATATCACATAAACAAAATGAAAGATTAAAATGACATGATCATATCAATAGGTGCAGAAAAAAAATTTGATAAAATCCAACACCTACTTATGCTAAAAACTCTTACTAAGGTGGAAGTAGAGGAAATATACGGAAACATAATAAAGGCCATATGTGACAAAACCACTGTCAGCATTATACTCAGTGGGAAAAACTATAAGCATTACCCTTAAAATCAGGAAGAAGACAGGGATGTCCACTTTCACCTCTCTTATTCAACATAGTATGGAAGTAATAGCCACAGAAATCAGACAGGAAAAAGTAAAAGGCATCCAAATTGGAAAGGAAGTAGTAAAATTGTCATTATTTGCAGATGAGATGTTACTGTACATAGAGAACCCCAAAGATTCCACCAAAAACTATTGGAACTGATAAATACATTCAGCAAAGTAGCAGGATACGAAATTAATATCCAGAAATCAGTTGCATTTTTATATGCCTACAATGAACTAACAAAAAGGGGAATTAATAAAACAATCCCATTCCCAATTGCTTTAAAAAGAATAAAACACTTAGGAATAAACCTAACCAAGGATGTAAATGGCCTGTACCCAGAAAATTATGACACTGAAGAAAGAAATTGAGGAAGATACAAATAATTGGAAGTATATACTATGTTAATGGTGGGAAAAATTAACATAATTAAAATGTCCATACTACCTATATCAATCCATAGATTAAATGCAATCCTATCAAGATTCAAATGACATATTTCACAGATCTAGAACAAATATTTCAAAAGTTTATATGGAGCCACAGAAGGCCCCACACAGCTACAGTGATCCTGAGCAAGAAGAACAAAGTGAAGGAATCATGCTACCTAATATCAAACTACACTACAAGGCCATAGTAATGAAAACAACATGCTAGCAGCATAAGAACAGACACATAGATGAATGTAACAGAATAGAGAACCAAGAAATAAAGCCACACCTTTATGGTCAATAAATATTTGACAGAGGAAGCAAACATACACAATGGGATAATGATAGTCTATTCAATAAATAGTGTTGGGAAAATTGGACAGATATGTGCAGAAGAATGAAACTAGACCACTTTGTTACACCACACACAGGAATACATTAAAAATGAATCAGAGACAAATGTTAGACCCTAAATCATAAAAATTATCAAAAAAACATAGGCAGCAAAATCACATACATTGCTTATAACAATATTTAATTTTTTTAGATTTTTATTTATTTATTTTGGAGAGAGAGGAAGGTAAGGAAAAAGAGAGAGAGAAACATCAATGTGTGGTTGCCTCTCACGCACCCCTCAGTGGGAACCTGGCTCACAACCCAAGCATGTGCCCTGACTGGGAATGGAAGTGGCGACTCTTTAGTTTGCATATCTGCACTCAATGCACTGAGCTAAACAAGCCAGGGTACTTCTAACAATATTTTATTGCATATATACCCCCAGGCAAGGGAAACAAAAGAAAGAATAAACAAATGAGACCACAACAAACTAAAAAGGTTTTTCACAGCAAAGAAAATTGTCAACAAAATAAAAAGGCAGCCCACAGATTGGGAGAACATATTTACTGATTCATCTGATAAGGGGTTAATATCCACAACTTATAAAGTACTTAAAAAACCCAATACAAAAAAAAAAAAGAAAAAAAGAACACAACCCAATTAAAAATGGAACTGAATCCATTCAGATCAAAGGACCTGAATAGACACTTCTCTCCAAAGCAGAAATATGGATGGTCAATAGACATATGAAAAAATGCTCAACATCACTAATCATGAGAGAAATACAAAATAAAACTACAATGAGATATCATTTCACACCTACCAGAATGCCTATCATCAATAAGTCAAAAAGCAAGTGCTGGCGAGTATGTGGAGAAAGGGAAACCCTTTTGCACTATTCATGGGAATGCAGAGTGGTGGAGCCATTGTGGAAATCAGTATAGAGATACCTCAAAAAATTAAAAATGGCCTTGCGGCCAAGATGGAGGCATAGGTAGACACACTGTGCCTCACATAACCAAAAGAAGGACAACAACAAAAAAACAAAAACAAAAAAAAAAACAAGCAGAACTGACAGAAAATCGAACTGTATGAAAGTCTGACAACCAAGGAATTAAAGAAGAAACATTCATTCAGACCAGTAGGAGGGGCAGAGAAGGGCAGGTGGGCAGGGAGGACTTGTGACATAGTGGCAGTTGGCAGACCAGGCAGTCCCACATTTGTGTGCAGATAAACTGGGAGGAATAACTGGGGAGTGAGACAGATCCCAAACCCCAGGGTTCCAGTGCAGGGAAATAAAGCCTCAAAACCTCTGACTGAAAAAAGTTGTGAGGATTGAGGTGGTAGGAGAAACTCCCAGCCTCACAGGAGAGTTCATTGGAGAGACTCACAGGGTCCTAGAATGTAGATAAAACAACCCACCTAGGAATCAGCACCAGAAAGGCCCAATTTGCTTGTGAGTAGTGGAGGAAGTGACTGAAAGCCTGCAGAGAGCTGAATAAGCCACACTGTTCAGTCTCAGGCCCCTCCCCAATGTACAGAGCCACCACACAATGACATGGGTTGCCCAGCCATGGTGAACACCTAAGGCTCCACCCCTTACTATGTAACAGGCATGCCAAGACAAAAATGAATGGCTCAAATGAAAGAACAGATCAAACTTCCCAAAAAATACAACTAAAAGATGAAGATATAGCTAACCTATCAGGTGCAGAGTTCAAAATGCTGGCAATCAGGATGCTCACAGAAATGGTTGAGCATGGTCACAAAATTGAAGAAATACTGAAGGCTATGAAAAGTGAAATAAAGGAAAATGTACAGGGAACCAATATGACAGGAAGGAAACCAGTACTCAAATCAACAGTTTGGGGTAGAAGGAAGAATAAACATTCAACCAGAACAGAATGAAGAAATGAGAATTCAGAAAAATGAGGAGAGGCTTAGGAACCTCTGGGACAACTTTAAACATTTCCAGCATCCGAATCATTGGGGTGCCAGGAGGAGAAGAGGAAGACCAAGAAATTGAAAACTTACTTGAAAAAATAATGAAGGAGAATTTCCCTAATGTTGCAGAGGAAATAGACTTCCAGGAAGTCCAGGAAGCTCAGAGAGTCCCAAAGAAGTTGCACCCAAGGAAGCACACACCAAGGCACATCATAATTACATTACCCACGATTAAAGATGAGGAGAGAATCTTAAAAGCAGCAAGAGAAAAGAAGACAGTTACCTACAAAGGAGTTCCCATGAGAATATCAGATGACTTTTCAAAAGAAACCTTATAGGGAAGAAGGGGCTGGAAAGAAGTATTCAAAGTCATGAAAGGCAAGGACCTACATCCAAGATTACTCTATCCAGCAAAGCTTTCATTTGGAATGGAAAGGCAGATGAAGTGCTTCCCAGATAAGGTCAAGTTAAAGGAGCTCATCTTCACCAAGCCCTTATTCTATGAAATGGTAAATGGACTTAACTAAGAAAAAGAAGATAAAAAATATAAGCAGTAAAATGACAAGAAACTCACAACTATCAATAATGGAACCTAAAAAACAAAAACACAAAGAAAAACAAACTAAGCAAACAGCTAGAATAGGAACAAAATCACAGAAATAGAGATCACAGGTAGTGTTATTGGTGGTGTAAGGGGAGAAAGGTGGAAAAGGTACAGGGAATAATGATCATAATTGGTACATACAAAATAAACAGAGGGAGGTTAAGAATAGTACAGGAAATTTAGAAGCTAAAGAAATTATATGTACAACCCATGGACATGAACAGAAGGGGGGAAATGCAGGTGGGAAGGGCTGTTCAGGGCATAGGGGAATTAAGGGGGGAATGGAACAAATATAATAGCACAATCAATAAAATGTATTTAAAAAATTGAAAATGAATCTGCCTTTGACACAGCTATCCCACTTCTGGGAATATATCTGAAGGTACCCAAAACACTAATTTGAAAGAACATAAGCACCCCATGTTCACTGCAGCATTATTTACAGTCACCAGTATATGGAAGCAGCACAAGTGTCCATCAGTAGATAAGTGGATAAAGCAACTATTGGACATTTACACAATGGAATACTACTTGACTGTAAAGACCAGTTTTATGTTTTGCAACAATATGGATGGACCAAAGAACTTTATGCTAAATGAAATAAGCCAGTCAGAGGAAGACAAATACTGTATGATTTTATTCATATGTGGAATCTAATGAACAAACTGAACTAACAAGCAAAATGGGGACAGACTCATAGATGGAGAGCAGGATGACAGCTAGTGGGATGGGGAAGTTAGGGGATGATGCATTGAACAGAAAGGAAAAAGGACTCAAGGACATTGACAACAATGTAGTGATTGCTAAAGGAAAGTGTGTATAAGGAGACTAAATGGTAATAGAAAAAATACAATAAAGATTAAATCAAAAAATAAAGTGGAGAAGTACAGAGTGGGCAGAGATCACACATAGTAAAACTCATAACTTTTCTAAGAACTAAATCTTTATGTAATAGCACAAAGAGTATAATTTTGAACTTTGTACTAATGAACCAAGGTAGTGATCTAAGTTACTAAGCAAAGTGATGTCCTGCAAACACAAATCAGACCTTTCTCTGCAGACAGAAATCAAAGTGTAGCCAATGAATTCTTGAAGTCCACTCACTGTTTCATAATATCATAATATTTATGCCTAGGTTTTCTCAGTTGTAATATGCGAGTATGTGATGTGGATTAAATGTAATAATCCACAAAATTTTGCTACAGCTCTTTAAAATGACCTTGCATACTTAACCCATTTCTCAGCCCCTCACTCATTTCTGTCCTTATACAATAGAGTCACATCATTTGTACAGTATGTTTAGCTTATTTGAATGTAATTACAGGTGCTCCCTTATGTCTTTCTCTGTCTTCTATTTCTCTCTTAGGTAATTTAAAATATTCTAAAATTACATTTTGCAGTTGTAACTTCTCCCCATAATTTTTATTACTAAAGCAATAGATAATTGTTTTAGAAAATTAGAATATACAGAAGATACTTTATTGAATATTTTAAAGAACTATATCACATGGTTTGATTTATAAACTGAGTTCTCTCTCTCTTCCTCCTCACCCACTTTCCCTACTTCCCTCACACATTCCCTCCCTCCCTCTCTCCCCTTCCCTTCTTTGTTATTCTATCTCTTTCTTTCAGGCCAACATTGAAAAAAAGACATGGCTTATTCTTGATGAATCAATAATGGAATTAGGAAAACACTAAGTATGTATCCATATCTCTGCTATGTACAAGACTGGGCCCAAAGTATAAATTTAGAGGCTAAACAATTGCTTATTATCATGCTGGAAAGAAGGGCTTGGAAAGGTTTGTAGCAAACTCAATGAAATAATAATGGAAAGCAGTTATGTTAAGTACCAAGTGAATGACTGGGACAAAAGTTTTCTGTGGGTGTTTAAAGATGGGAAAGATCTCTGCTCCTCAAAAGTGGTTCTCTTGCCTAGTCATCTCCATAAATATCATCACCATCTTGCCCAATCTCTGAGGCCAAAGCTTAATCATCATCCATTAGTTCTTCCTCTCTCTCACATCCAAAAACCAATTGATCCCCAAGTTCTGTCGATTCTGCATTCAAATGTATTTCAACTCCATTCACTTTTCTACATCTTTAGCCTAGTCTAAACTGACACTTCTCACCTAGATGACCACAATGGCCTTTTAATTATTTTTCCTTCCTTCACTGTTGTGCCACACTCTATTCTGTACAGAAAATTAAATGAAATCATATGACTTCCATGCTCAGAATCCTCCAATGACTTCTCACTGCAGTTAGAATAAAATCCATACTTCTTACCATGGCTTCTGTCCGTATTCCATGGCTATGATCTGTCTCTTCTCTACCTCTACAGTCTCATCTTAGGCCACTCTCAGTCTCATTGCTATGTTTTAACCATACCTGCCTTCTTTCAGTTCCTCAAATGTGTCAAGTTTTTTTCCTGCCACAGGGCCTTTGCACTTGCTATGCCTACTGCTTGAGTCTCTTTCCCTCTATTTCTCACAAAGCTGAAGACTCATCACAAATTAGGCAGACTGCAGAAACTACCAAATGTCTCAGATACTGTCAACCTTGATTATTGCTACTTAAACAGGGGAATTTAGTATCTGTCTCTCATAGAATAATGTACTCTCTGGGCTGTCCTAATTTATTCAGATGTAAAAAAGTAGCTTAATTTCTATAACAACTCTTGGCTTCACTTTTCCCAGAAGGCAAATGGACATGACTAGAATTGGAGCCATCTGTTACCTTCATACCTCCTTTAATCAGTTCTTAAAATGGAGTAGAAAAAAATATCATTGATAGTCTGTCCTTTTTTGACACAAAAAAGTCTTCTTCTAATCCTTTAACTCTCAGTTTAATTATTCCTTCTCAATGATGCTATCACAGAAACTTTTTAAAAATTAGGTCATATCCATTAGTATCTGTTTCTTTGTTTCCTTCATAGCGCCTTATCAAAATGTATAATCTTTTTATTTGTTGGATTTTTTCTTCATCTTTATCATTAGAATGTAAGCTTTATAATAGTAGGAACCATGTCTATCCGGTTCATCACTGTAACCTCGCACTATTGAACAAATGAATGAATCGTTGAGTTCATGTGGTCGGGAAAGACCACCTTGGGGAGAAAGTATTTGAAATGAATTTTGAAAAGTAGACAGATAGGAAAAATTTTCATAATCAAGATGAAGGAAAGAATTATAGGTAGTAATAGAAGTGATATTGCTGAGGCAAACATGATTCTAGTGCATTTGGGCAACAGTGAAACATGGAAGCTGCCTGCAGTGGAACCTTTTCATTAGGTAACATAGGAACAACTGGTTTGTTAGTTGGTTCAGGCATAATTATGTTGAATCTGAAAGAATAGACTACTTTTGTCTTTCAGTGTGGGCAATAAAGAGAATCCATTGAAAATTTTGAAACAGGGCCATGGTGCAGTGTTTAAGAATGCTTTCCAAGGAGGAAATTAGTGTTAAAGTTTATGGAAAGTATTTCTTAAACAGAACAGATTTTGTTCCATCAGTTGAATGGTTATAGAAGAAAAAAAAGATTAACACACATGAGTTAGAAAGGTTAATTTTGGCTACAAGACCCTAGAATTGTCTAAAGTATTAACTGAGGTGATTTGAAGAAAAAAAAGATGCAGGGATAAGAAATACAGATAGATGAACTCTTCCTTCCTTTCCTCTAATAAAGATCTAATGAATGAAAAAGGTTTATGGAAGATGAGGGAAAAAATACATGAACTTTTTCTCCTGCTTTGAATAATTGGGAGGTTACGGTATTAATGGAACTGATACTTATTTTCAAAAGAGTTTCATGAGGGAAGCTGTCTGATTCATAAACTTTAGTTATGAAAGTTAGATTGTTATGGCTAGATTACACTGTATGCATTACATGAAAATTTGGTAATTCATCCTCAGCATTTGAAAGAAATGAAATGCATTAAAATTTAGCAAATTGTGAATTAGAATGTTCAAACTTGCTTTATACCCTAGTCAGGCAAGGCTCTGCAGGAACACACAACACTTTCCTGATTCCACCTTTTGTTCACACTCTTTGTCTGGTCTCAATTCTGTTCCTCTCTTCTCTTGCCATCCACAAATAACACATCCTTCAAGCTCCTCTAGTTAGCCTTCTCTGAAAATCTTACTTTCCTGGAATGCTCTTTTCACAATTCTTATGGCAATCAGAATCTGTAGTATAACACTCAGTTTGATACTTCTCTGTGTTCATGAATTGTTTCATGATTGTCCTTTTTTGTCTACATTTATTCAAACTGTATTGAGTAAGCATCTATTATAATATTGAACACACCACTGGGGATTCATAACAGCTTGTAGAATTGGTTGACTGACTGATAATTTATGTTGGGATTAGTTGCTAGATATATAGCGTGTCTTGTGTCTGATATAGTATCTCAAAAAAGCTATGTAATATTACATTAAAAAGGGACACACCTTTGGTGAGGTGACCAAGGCCAAGAGAGCTTCAATGAGTTGGTCAAGGTCATGGAGCCGCTTTGTGGAAAAGTGGACTGTAACTCTGGTTTCTACTTCAGGTGTATGAAATTTGATGATTTTGGAGGCAAATTCCACAGGTGAATACAGGTGTTACTATTTCCTGACAGGGTTTGATGGCACATCAAAATGAGAGTGAATTGTAAAGTGCTCTGGGTTCTGCAAAACAAAATGGCCCTTCAAGTTGTTACTTGGAAGGACATCATTTCTAGGGATGCCTAAGGTAGGCAGGCCTTCCATTTGCTCCCCTTCCTTCTATGAGTCAGAAAACCATAAGTCAGGAAGATCCCTTCCCAGCCTGTAATCAGGGTTACAGAAAAACAAAGTAATATTGTTGTTTGGAATCTCATGGTGATAGGATCCCTTGGATTTACTGAGGAATCTCTCAAAGATAACTGAGT
The DNA here is from genome assembly GCA_004027475.1 of Anoura caudifer. Taxonomy (NCBI): domain Eukaryota; kingdom Metazoa; phylum Chordata; class Mammalia; order Chiroptera; family Phyllostomidae; genus Anoura; species Anoura caudifer. The sequence goes on from PVKU01013636.1 coordinate 23,415, forward strand.
TTTAGAAGAGTCTGTTTAGCTGAATTATATTTACACCTAATTGTGTACTATTTAAGATCAGCCCCTTAGTTTCTGAGATTGTTTCAATATAATGTGTCCTCAACATAGTATCTCACTATTAAAAAACATCCATCCCCAAGACCCAGATTAGCCCATCTCCACTCATTATTTTTATCAGATCATTGTTGAAGCCTTATAAGTGGAAGATCTAATGTGATCTGATGGAACAAGCCCTGGATGCTGGAGATATTGACACCAGTCCCAGCTCTGTGGTTAAGCTGCTGTGTGAAAAAGCACTTTTTCTCTTTGGGCTATAGTTTTGTCATCTGTGAAATGGGGTTAATTTTGGTTTTCAACAGGATTACTTCTTCAAAACTTTCCAGCTCAGGCCTCTCTCTATTTTTGATTAAGCTGGTTTTACTTTGTGTATTTTAGACCATATGAAATTTGTTTTAGGTGAGGGGCTCTTTTTTTAACAACAGAGACTCAACAAGACTCTTTTGTAACACCAGAGACTCAACCAGGAGGGTATTCCAAACCCCTTTCTAGAGCTGGAGGTGGGAGGACATATATGGCTTGAGAATTAGATTCTAAAATTACCATTGCTTTGATTTTTTGGTCTTAATCTTCAATTCATTTTGAATATTAAATACAATTTTACATGTATTATATTTTATTTATTGTAAAAGAAGAGAACAAACATGAGTTGAATGTTAAACACCACTGACAATATGAATATTAACAATATGAATGCTCAAAAAGGAGAGCAGATGCCTCTTCTTACCTCTTTCTGTGTCGTAGAGGTACACAAACTTCTCCCACTTGTAGTGGCCCAGAAGACTCAGAATAGCACCCTTCAAGGCTGGGCGCATCTGGATGACAAACTGCACATCCGCATCAGTTGGGAAGCTGGGTGTGACAAAAGATGTGTGCAGGGCCCCACAGAAGGAGGTCAGAGTATTCATTGACATCTGGTCATAGAATCCAAAGATGGCATACACCCCTCTTGAGAACTGGGAGCAGACTGCAATGAGAAAAACAGAAATTTCAGTAGCCCCATGGTTCCTTGTTGCAATTTACAGGGTTGGAAACACAATGTATAGTTACATTTTGGGTCTAAATGATATGTCTCAAAGGAAAACTAAGATTTCTGAAATCCTAGAAACTTTTAAAAGCCCAACTGTGCAGCAGAAGAGTAAGGAAGGGAATAATTTATTTGATAGTGTTGCATATTCTGTATATCTACCATGAGAAGGAAACTAAGAAAATGTGGGGGAAAGGAGGTTAAGGTTGTCTTACCCTTTTTCAGTAAACCTCCCAGCTCATGTCCAAGGCACTTGGTGCTACCATACTTCCACCATAGCTGCCTAGGGACTTCATAGTATACCTACACCCTCATCAAGATACAACTGTCTTGTGTCTTAACCCTTAATGGCATTTTCTACTGTTAAAAATGACTGATGATTTAGTCAGACAAAGTACTAATGTGTCTGCTAGGAAATGTGTTGATCCTCTTAGGTTACATAATGATTTAATCATAGTTATTTTATTACTAAGACCTTTAATGTAGGCTACTAATAAAGAGGATTTCCGATTCTGGGCAGGTCATTAGGATGACTGGCCTTCCAGAGCCCAGTGAGTCATGGCAGGTAGGTGGGCTTATTCTGCCATGTGTAATTGGCAAAGTGCTATCTTTATCCATTTGCATTTATCTTCTAGATATATTAGCCCACATATAGACCTTTCATGTCCTCCTCATAATTGTAGTCAGCTTTACTTTATTTCAAAGTGGGCCACACCACCATCTCTTCCCTCTTCTGGCCCAGATGAGCTTTAAAAATGTGAACCAATTTCAACATTAGCTTAAGGAGAACATAATTAACAAAGCAAATCAACTACAACAACACCGTGTGGTACATTCCTAAGCCAAGTGGAAATGATCTTTAGATTATCTGCACTACTGCTTCCTTCTATTCATGCAAAGTAGATAGAACAGGGAAATGATAATGTGGTATGATTTAAGGGGTTCTGTGTGGAAGTCACTGTTATGCTTACTTCTTCAGGTTTAGAATGTTGAAAAAAGTCAGTGGCTTCAGAGGGGGATTAAATATATTCTTTTTTATCCATTAGCATGTTAAGATGAATTGATGTATGATTAGATGCCAGAACAAGTGGTAAGGCAGACAGGTAAATTTTGAGGGGAATGAGTGGATCAGAGAAGAGAATATAAAGGGTCTGAAGTCCTCCCTGAGAGAAAAAAACAGTGAAGTCATTGGGCACCAAAAGAAGGAAGGCTCTGAAAGTAGGATGAAGGCAAGTGGAAAACCAATTTAATTCATTTCTTGACTGTGTTGTGAGAATCAGAGAGTTCTCAGTATTTGTGGTATCTTGCTTTCTATTTAAATCTACAGTGATTGGGGATGCTTCCTTTTATCAGCCAAACTTATTAGTCAGTGCCTTGCAGGTAGCATTTCAAACACGATTATCAGTTACTGAAGTGTCTCCATCAGGGAAGATAATAGCCTCTAACTTGAGATATTCTAGGTGATCCCCAAACACATGCACAAAAATCTTTGTATTAAAAGGATAAGGCCAACTTAAGAATGAATCTGGGTCACCTCATGATAGGGGGTGGTCAAAGGGAGTATTCAGAAACAGGAATTGGTCCGGCAAAGATGGAGGCGTAGGTGGATACACTGTGCCTCCTCTCACAACCAAAATTAAGGACAACGAAGATTTAGAAACAAGAAAACAATTAGAACTCATAGAAAATTGAACTGTTCGGAAGTCCAACAACCATTCATCCAGACCAGTAAGAGGGGCAGAGTCGTGGCAGGAAAAAGTGGAGGTGTGGACCGGGCACACAGGCAGCAGCGGCTGGCAGACCCCAGGTGCACAGGCGGTGGCTAGTAGACCTCGGGCACGGGGTGGCAAATGTGCAGACCCAGTGAGGCTGTGCAAGGAGGTTGGATGGCCAGGTGGTCCCACATTGGTGCGCAGATAATCCAGGTGAAGGGGAAGCAGTGGAAGGGACTGGAATCTGAGAGTGAGCAGAGCAAGTGCCATTGTTTCCTCTTGGACCCTGCCCCCACATACAGCATCACTACCCAGCGACTGGGCTGCCCTGCCCTGGGGAACACCTAAGGGTCCACCCCTCACTACATAACAGCCGCAACTAGGCCAAAAAAAAAAAAAAAAAGGCTCAAACGGGAGAACAAATCAAAGCCTCAGAGCCAATTTATCTAAGTGATGAAGAGAATGCCAACCTATCAAATACACAATTCAAAGCCTTGGTGATCAGGATGCTCACAGAATTGGTTGATTTTGCTCACAAATTAGATGAACAAATGAAGGCTACAATAAGTGAAATGAAGAAAAATGCACAGGGAACCAATGGAGATGGGAGGAAAACTGGGACTCAAATCAATGGAGTGGACCAGAAGGAAGAAACAAACAACCAAACAAAAAGAATGAAGAAACAAGAATACAAAAAAAGTAAGGAGAGGCTTAGGAACCTCCAGGACATCTTTAAACGTCCCAACATCTGAATTATAGGGGTACCAGAAGGGGAAGAAGAAGAGCAACCAGTGGAAAACTTATTTGAACAAATAATAAAGAAGAACTTCCCCAATCTGGCAAAGGAAATAGACTTCCAGGAAGTCCAGGAAGCTCAGAGAGTCCCAAAGAAGTTGGACCCAAGGAGGAACACACCAAGGCACATCATCATTATGTTAGCCAAGATTAAAATGAAGGAGAGAATTCTAGAAGCAGCAAGTGATAAAGGCAGAGTCACCTACAAAGGAGTTCCCATCAGACTGTCAGCTGATTTCTCAAAAGAGACCTTCCAGGCAAGAAGGGGCTGGAAAGAAGTATTCCAAGTCATGAAAGGCAAGGACCTACATCCAAGATTGCTCTATCCAGCAACGCTTTCATTTAGAATGGAAGGGAAGATAAAGTGCTTCTCAGATAAGGTCAAGTTGAAGGAGTTCATCATCACCAATCCCTTATTATATGAAATGTTAAAGGGACTTATCTAAGAAAAAGAAGATAAAAAATATGAACAGTAAAAAGACAGCAAACTCACAGGTATTAACAACCACACCTAAAACAAAAGCCAACTAAGCAAACCACTACAACAGGAGCAGAAACACAGAAATGGAGATCACATGGAGGGTTAGCAACAGGGGAGTGGGAGGAGGA
>PVKU01013637.1:0-27553 GCA_004027475.1 Anoura caudifer
ACCATATGATCTCACCTTTAACAGGAACCTAATCAACAAAATGAACAAGCAAGCAAAGTATAGCTGAAGACATTGAAATTGAGAACAGGCTGACAGTGATCAGAGGGGAGGGGGAGGGGATAATGGGGGAAAAGGGTGAAGGGTTTACAGGAACAGTTATGAAGGATATATGGACAATAACGGGGTGCGGTGGTGGAAATAGGGGAGGATGGCTGGCAGGGCTGGGGTGATGGGGAGGGGTGGGAGGAAAAGGCAGAAAACTGTACCTGAACAACAATAAAAAAAAGTTGATGAATATTGTATTGACATCTTTTATTTTTTTAGACCTCCCCTAAAATCTTTATCTTTGGAGAGCAGACAAAACCCCTGAGGACAAAGAAGCGAGCATGTGCTCTCCTTGGGCCATGCCCAGTGAAGTCTCTTTGAGTAAATTTTCTTTTTTTTTAAGCTCTAAGGGGTCCTCACAAGACTTGCAACCAGGGCAGAAATGGACAGCAGCAGCTCATCCCCGGAAAACCCCCCTGAACTTGTCCCCAAAACCTCTTTTCTGACTTTCCACTGAGCTGGAAGCAGCTTGGCCTAAGCTCACTTCTTTTCAGTAATGTTTCCAGAAAGCCAAAGCAGCCCCACCTAGTCTCTTTCCTGCTGCCTTTCTCCTAGGCCCTTCCTTGTTTCGCTGTCCTCAGCTTTAATAAATGTGCTCTCAAAATCACCTGGATGCGTGTTGTGACATCTTTCCTGCACAAAGTCAAGAAGCCATACTCAACAGGCTGGCCTTAAGGAAACCTGGTCAGGGCCTACTTCCTATTCCAGTGACATTTTGAAATTTAAAAGGAATGCTAATCTAAAAGAAAGGAAAGGGATGTTAAGAAGTTTTGAAGTTAAAAGTAGTTTGTCCTAAGAAGTCGGTTATTTCTGAATGAGTAAAAAAAGACAAACTAAGAAGAACAAAGGAAGTTGTAGAAATTTAGTGGAAAAAATACCAAGAAAGGAATTTTATGTATAAATGCTAGAATCTAGTTATGGAAATGTGTGTACACCCTAAGTCAGCAAGAATTACTAACCACATGAATTCAAATGGAAGCTGAGGTGGCTATAAAAGTATGGCTGTCTATAACTGCTGAGGAGGCACAAGAAATTTAAATTGAGAACTTTTACTGTCATTATGGCCTGTAATTTTTTTAGATGGTAATTATAATTTAAAGCATTGTATTCTTATACACTTGTCCCCAAATGAACCTTCTTAAGGCTATAGCTTTCAGTTGCACAACTAGCTGGAATCAGATTAATAGTGAATGGCACTTAAGTATTTCCAATGGCAAGTAAATGTGCCATAGTAAATAAGAACCCACCTCATGCTCAGATTGTGAAAACTGGATTGGTGTGTAGTGTGCCCTCAAACTATAAGTAAATGTTATACAAGATGCAAAACACAGAGAAATGAGGCAGAGAGGAAACCTTGGATCATGAAAGTTTGTAGGTTAGAAGTGATCCACAGAGTTTTTCTTGATAAAGGTTTATGGGACCTGACTGTCTCCCCTTGACCTGCTCTTCCCTTAGAAGACTTCAGCTGACCTCCACCCAAGGTTACAGTCCTGCCCCACCTGCTATGGTCCATCATCAAGCAAGTCATATGCTGACGCTAATACTTTCTAAGAATGAGCCTTCCCAATATTGTGAGACTGTTATCAAACCAGAATTTTGGTCTTCAATGTGTTCTTTGGATTGATTTAGGACAAAAAGGGGAAAGTATTCCTGGAAAGGGGTCCATGATGAGGCCTGCATGGTGGGCCTTGCAAATTGAAAGACCTAATGTAACCGCATGAGATGGTGTAAAATCAAAACTTTTTCACTGAAAAAGAGTAATGGTGGGTAGTTATGTCTTCCCTGACAAAGGTCAGCCTTTGTGTTAACTAAGCATGCCTGTTGTTTTTTTGCATCTGTAATAACAGACCTTTGGAATGTCAGGGTAATTTCTGTTTTTCCAAACCCCTCACTGCACCAGAGCAGAGACCACACAGTCACTCATTGTTATTTTTATTGTGTTGCTAACTGCTAACTATCTGGTACTAACCAATGTGAAAAAGAGTATGTGCCTATTTGTTGTACTTTTTATCCAATCCCAGAGGTTTCCCCACTTTGCCTGTTCGTGCATCCCTAATTTATCACCAATACATTTCATGTCAGCCCTTATACCTCCTACTTTGATTGTAATGTGTAAAATAGGTTGCAAAATTACCATTCTTTGAAGCATTTTCTCAGTCAGTTGAAATTTGTCTTCCTGGCAATTGTTTTCAGTTTGGCTCAAATAAACTCAGAAAAATTCTCTACAGGTTTAAACATGTCTTACATTGACAGCTGGAAATTCCAAGCTTCTAAGCAAGACTTGGCCTTTCTGGTGACCTGCCCTCAGCCTGTGGTCATCCTGAGGCCTGTCAAGGGTTGCCCCGTGATGACAACAGACACTCTTCTCACCCTTGTTACTCAAAAAGTTCCAAGAGTTTTAGTTGCTCTGTTCTAAGAACCAGAGCAGGAGGCCAAACATGTTTTTGCATAACATGAGGTGAGTCACACACCCAGAGTCACACAGCCTGCAGGTGGATTCAGACATGCTGTGTTTTGTCTGTGGGCACTTGGCATCTGTGCTCCATTTTTTCCTATGCTCCATCTTTTTTCAAAGGAACTGAAAGATTAAATACTCCCTTTTTCCCACTCAGTGACTGAGAATCCAGATGTGAATTAAATTCAGCCTTTGAGGTGCACTTGTGTTTAATTCAGAAGCTGGAAGGCAGATGGGGCCATTATTTCTGTTACTGTGTTGGCTGATGGGCGGGCTGTGGCAGACACAGTTTTATGTGAAGAAGCATGTGCTTCTGTACCTCTGGGTGGGGCTGTGGCCGTGTGACCTTGAGACCAGACTTCCAGTGGCAGCTCCGTAACTTCTATTTTTAGCCCTTCAGTAGTTTTACAAGCAACTAATTCTTTGTGTTAAAGACCTTTTTGCACAAATGTTCATGGCAGGTTTACTTGTAAAGGCCCCAAATTGGAAACAACACAGATGTCCATGAAGAGGGGAATGGATACACATATTTGGTGCATCCCTACAATGGAAAAGAACAAAGAGATGAAAAACTAAGAACCATTTTTAAATAATTGGGTTGAGTCAAGAAGCCAATCTCTACCCCATATCATGTATCGTATGATTCAAATTTTAGAAATTCTAGAAAATGCAAACCAATCTATAATGACAGAAAGCACATGAGAGTTTCCTTAGCACTATGGGGAGAAAATGGGAAAAGGGCAGAATAAAGAGATACAAGAGGACCTGAGTAAACTTTAAGAGTAAGAGGCACATCCATTATCTTCATTGTAACAACTTTTCTGGTACATGTATGTGGTAAAACTGAATTAATTGTATAATTTTAACATGTTGAGTTTATTATATGTAAACTATGATTCAATAAATATGTTGAAAATTACATATACAGGTATGAAATATCGCTTAAAGTATAAGTTAAATGTAAAATCAAAACAAAAAATATCTAACTTTGACATGACTTTTTTGAACAGTTTTCTGCTTCTCCAGCAGAGGGCGGCAGAGCTACTCTGCAGCCTGGAGCCTTCTCTGGGAGCTGCTGACCCTCCTCAGCAGCACCCACAGCCCACCAGGGTCAAACCTCACCAGTGTCACTCCATCCACAGTCCTCCTCGATCTCCAAACTGCCCACACTGGACTCTGTCAGCTCCTCCATCCAGCCAGGTGTCTGCCCACCTGAAGTCCAGCCCTCTGCAGGCAGCTCTTCCTTACCACCATCCTTACTTCGGCAGGACCACATGGCCACTAACTTTTCAGGTCTCAGTCCAGAGGTCACCTTCTCAGAAGTGCTTTCTGTGATCCCCAGACCAGCTGAGACTCAAGTACATGCTCTGGATGCACCAGAAGTTCTCCTTCCCAGCCCTTCTCTGGATTATAATTAACCCCCTGGAACCAAGATTTATCTGAGACTCTGTCTCGGTGACAAGATAAACTCTATGAGAGCGGGGCCCATGTATGTTCTGTTCTCTCTGGAGATCCCAGGGCCCAGCTCAGGACCTGACACATCACAGATGCTCAGTGACCACTCACTAAATGGGCGATGGAGACAACACAATGGAAGTTTGTCACCTTCTGTGTCATTTGTGCTCAGAGCATGTTCCTTATCAATAAGAAGACGTAAGTGCCAGAATGGGAGGAGGCCACCAATAGCCCAAGAATGTCCCAGGGCCAGGTCCTTACCTGCTTGTACATTCAAGGGAAAGAACAGGGACTTCTCAACAGCAAAGTCTCAGAACCTTGTCATTCCAAGAAAAGTCAAAGCAACCTTGACATTCTTTCCCCGTCCCCACCTTGTGAGTGACATCTCATCTCCCTGGGGCCTGGGCAGCAGCCTGTGCCCTTCTTCTCACTGAGACCTGACCTGGCACAAATTTGGATCCTCCAACCCAGGTAGTGTTACTACCAGAGGGGGGGGCATCACAGCCTGGCATTAACTGAATCAGGGGATGACTCCTCATTCCCCAAATTCCTGGTCTGTGGGGCACCTGCCTGTGCTTCTTGAAGTCATCTCACCAGCCCATGATGATTTGGACAACAAACTTGTCTTACAGGATTGGACAGGAGACCAAGGATCTGTGGTTGCTCTCACCTCAGAGGGCTAAGGGTCCTGTGGTGGCCTTTCCTTATCTAACAGAAAAACCCATGGGGTCCCCTGAGTGAGTCTCCGTGTGGAGCTGCTCCAGCTCCTGGGCCCAGTGGGGGTCCCAGAGCAGACGACAGACAGGGACACGGATGACTTGGATGTGACACCCCAGGGTTATGATGGGGGACAGACAGGGTTTTTGGGGTCAGGACTCCAGGCTAGCACTGTTTCCCAATTCTTGGAGAAGGCCCTCACCAGGTCTTTATTTTTTTTAAACCTTGGGGACAGAGAACTCCTTCTGAAACAGCACATCCCCTGGGGGCACAGTTGTTCTGACAATGGACTCACAACACTCTGAAAAATGCCTGTCTTCTCACTGGGCCCACCCTGCCCTGGGATAAAGTCAGGAGGCCAGGGGCCCAAAGGGACAGAGCCCTGACTGACTGTTCTCTCAGCCTGGGAGTCAGAGCCCATCTCTGTCCAGGGTTCAGGGTCAGCTCCCAACTTCTGGAGCCTGGTCAGCATCTCTTTCTGCCACCTGAATGGTGGCACTGAGACATGCAGTAGATTCACACATGAACCTGGCTTTGGCTAAGGTGGTGGAAAAGGAGCCTGATTCTCATTTCCTGCTTTAACAGGCACCTCTGTGTGCCTCCCTTATGCCGGCTCTGTCCCACTTGCTTCTCCCAGGCACTGTGAATAAAACATAAAAATAAAAAGGGCCACGCAAGTAAACCTGACAAGCTCAGTGGCCACATTTCATCACACAGGATGTTACAATAACAAAATTCTAACCAGGCAGATGATGCTTGGTAGTCACATCCCAGGCCTGTAGCTTTTTAGCAGCTTAAACATTTTAGCTTAAGTGAGCCCTGTCCCCTGTTCTTATGCATCTTGGATAATATACCTCTGAAACATTAGAGTGATTTTCTTTGGTAGATCATTCAGAAGCACAGCCTCTGGCACCAGACTACAAGGCCACAGAGCCCCTCGTGTGATCTGGCTTCCTGCACATTCTCTCTACGTGCTGTGAGTGTTAATTATCCTGTACCCACCAGTGTGAAAGAAGTATGTTTCTGCATTTTGCCTTTTATCTAATTCTAGAGATTTTCCCACGAAGCTTTCTCTCACTTCCTAGTAGATTTCATGCAACTTAAAAAAAATCTTTTTCTCGGATTATAATGTATAAAATAAGCTGCAAAACTGCCATGCTTCATGGGATTTGAGATCTGGCTCCGAGGTGTATGTTATCAGTTTGGCTCAAATAAACTCATAAAATTTCTCTACACATTTGGACATTACTTACTTTGACAGAGCCTAGGAGCGTTGGCTCTCTCAGGGGTCTCTGTGCTTCTCTGTACCCCATCCCTGGCACCATCCAGGGGCAAGGCGAGGTGGGGTTGCCATAGGAAACAACCCCAGGCGGATGACAGAAGGTGATCACTGGCAAGAACAGTCAGGGAGCACAAGGACAGGCTTGGTTAACAGCCACGGAGAGGGAGGGTCTCCCTGAAACCATCCTTCAAGGACCTGAGAGCCCACAGCCACCTGACCTGTTGCCAGTTCTCTCTCCCCAGGACATGCAGGGCTCCTTCCCCATCGCACCCAAGAACTGCAGGCCCTTCCAACACTTCTGGTTTTGGGTCTCTGTCCATGGAAGCAAAGTCCAGGCTAGTGACAACCTGAGATAGGAGTGCCCCCTCTGCAGTCATCACTAAGCTTGACCCCTTCTTATCCCCATGCTATTTTTGTGACCTTCCCACTGGGAGTGAAGCCAACATTTTCAGAGCATTTGAGAAGCTGGGGAAGACCCTGTGCTCAGCTGGTTTCTGTGTCACAAACGGAAATACTCTTTAGGTTTTGGGGGCCTGAGACACTCTGTGTGTTGCTGGCAGACCCAAGACCAAGACACAGCAGAGGCCAGTGCTGGGGTGAGTGGGCCATCATCTCAGGGACACACATGCCTCCATCAGCCTTGCTATTGTAAGTGAGCTTCACAGGCCAGCAGGATCAACCTCCCCTGGCAGCTTGTCAGATGCAGAGGCTCTGGTCTGTTACAAAACTGTGGGGTCTGAATCTGCAGTTTAACAGGATCTGGAGCCCCTCCCTGTGCACAGGAGAAGGGGAGAGTGTCTTCTACCCCTGCATCATGGGTTCTCACTTTGGCCTGGTATCCATGTTAGCTGGGCAGCTCCTTAAGCAGCATTTTTATTGTGTCACCTGGGCATTGCAATCTTTATAAGTTTCACAGGTGGTCTGATGCACAGCAGGGTGACATCCCTGTCACAAGTTTTCCTGAGGTAGTTGCAGAACTCTCTTGCTAAAAAGGGAAAAGTCAAATGTGGAAGAAAGTGGGCTGCAGGGGAAGCTACTATGCACCTGACAAGGAAATGCCTGGGGCATGGATACCTCAGGTTTGTTCTTTACCAAACACATCATGTAAGTGCTGGTGTGTGTATGTTCAGAGGCTTCAGCAGTTCCAGGAAAACCAAGATAAGAAGAGATAGTACACCTGAAATAGGGGACACAGGGGGCAGGAATAAGGGTAGGGAGATGGTGGGTCCTAGGCACAGACTCTTCCCCTGGCCCACATGACCAGGGAAAATGTCTTGCCCCAGAGGAGGCTCAGGGTATAAGAAGGGGAGACAGCAGATCCCACCAGTCTGGACAGAAGTGGCTGTGAGCCTTACTGGACCTCAAGCTCTTCTTGTGAAAGGAGGGACAGAGCAGATGGTGGACATGATGGAGTCTGCCTCAGTCCATACCCACAGAGGACTTGTGCACTGGCAAGAACTGCTGCTGGCTGGTAAGGAGGGGACAATCCCAGGGGGGGAGGGGCAGGAGGATGAGACAGAGACTGGCTGGAGTCTCCTGGAGAGAAGAGCTCTCTGAGAGGGGAGGGAAGGCTTCTCTTTGGACTTGAGGGGAAGCAACAGGGGAGCAGCATAGGATGGGGAGGGGGCTCAACAACAAAAAAAATCTCATGATCTGGAAGTGGACAGAGGGGATGGGAAACCTTGAACTTTATTTCTTAAGTTACCCATCACTGAGAATTGAATTTTGAAAACTGATGATGATAATGACAACTTATGTCAGGTGACACCAGAAAAATCTTAACCAGGGTGCTAAATGTTATCCTTGCCACCAACCTCAGAAAGGGGCAAATACACTCCAGAGGGTGCAGGACCCTGAGATCACTCATTCATTCACCAACAGGTAGTTCCAGCCTGTTGCAGGCACTGGGGTTACAGCAAGATCAGAAAAACCCCTGCCCATGTGGAGCTCACATTCTATGGGAAGGGGAGACAAAAAAAAAAAGTCTAGATGTGATGTCAGGTCCCCGCATGTGCCATGAAGAGAACAGAGCAGGAATAGGTCAGAAAGTGAAGACAGGGTCTTTAGATGAGGTGGTCAGCAAAGGAGTCTCCCAAGAACACCCCCAAGGGTCAGAAGGAGTCTGAGGATAGTGAGGAAATGGGCAGGAAGGAAACCTGGGAAAGAGTAGTTGAAATAGAAAAACAACAGTTTCAGAGATGCTGAAGTAATGGTGGCCATGCTTCTGACCTTGACCATGGGAGACACACAAAGACCAAGGTGGAGAGAGGAAGAGATCTGCTCAATATCCAGAGCCTCATTTCTCCATCTCAATACATAGATCCAAACACTGATCAATTTGTCTTTTCCCTCTTAGTGTCACTGTTAACCTGGAGCCCGCCTACTGCTGCCTAACTTGCTGTTGTGTTGACCAGTGTTATTGAAGGAAGGGATGTGCATCCACGTATCTGTAATATGCCTCCTGATGCTGAAAAATTTTTTGGTATGGGGGGGGAATATAAATTACAATAGTTATATTGCATCTGCCATGTAGCTCATAAAACAATACAGAAGAGCCTGCAAACAGCAGTCGAGAGTCAGTGAATATTGAAGGATCGATGTTGATAAGGGATGTCACCCTGAGCGACGCAGGAATGTACACTGTAGTAGTCTACCTTCAAGATACAAGTCAATGAACTGTATCTGGATGTCTCCGCGTGTGCCGTGAGTAATTGCTCTCTGACATCTGGGCGTCGGGTGGGGTGACTTGTATTTCACACACAGAACTGATGGCCCTGGACTCTGCCTTTATGTCTCTGCATCATGTCTTGGGTTGAGTTTTGGCATTTAGTGCAGGACACATGCAGTGGAGACAAACTTCTTAAAATCAGAGTTTCCTTCCTGGAGCCAACCCTGCAGACATTCACCATGGAAAGAAGGACCAGTCTGATAGGAGTGACCAGTTTCAGTTCAGCTCCCTGGGCTCTTCTCCATAACCATAGTCATGAGAATGACCCTTCAGGGCTTGGTAAGGGCCTGGCCTGTGTATCACCACTCCACTCCACCCCCACCCCCCTCCAGAAGTCTCACAGAGAAGCTCAGCTCCTCATCCCCTCTCCAGAACCCTGTCCCAAAGGTCCTAACTCAAGGAACCTCAGCAAGCCTTTGTCAGGTTAGGTTTTGCCTTCTTGAAAAAGCTAAGTAAGTACAATGGTTTCTGGGTGCCCAGCTTACGAGGCTCCTGAGTTGGTCATCAGCCAGGCTCAGCCTCAAGAGCCACATCTGGGCATGGATAAAACCTGGTTCTTCACCTGTGACTATGTGTGGAGGGCACGACTGGACAAGGTACCTGGATCATTAGCTGACTGTGCTGGGGAACTTAGGAGAGACCAGAGAAAGGTCAGCATCCCCTGCAAGGAGCAGAGGAAACATGCTCCTGGCAGCTTGGCATGAACCAGGGATCAGCCCAGGGGATTCTCTCTCAGACTCCATCAATAACAGAATGCCTCTTGCTTGAACAGCTCTTCTATCCCAAGGTTTGGGTCAGATACTGTGAATAGTTTATGGTTAATACACTGAAAACCTACTTGGCAGCCAAACAGTCATCATTTTTTATTGAGGGGAAACTGAGACATGGGGTGATATGGTCACTAAAGCAAAGTCACACAAAAACCTGAGCAGCTTATCAGAGTCAGTTAAGGTCTGTCTGCAGATAAGTGGGCCTTGTTAGATGTCCGTGGATCCCTAGACCAACCATTGGTTCAAATTTTTTCTTCTTAGGCACCTTCAACTCACAGGGATATATTCTGGTCTGGGGAGTCATAGCAAATGGAGAATTAATTAATTTTTATTCTAGAACAAAGTTACCTGTAGTAACAATCAGAGTCAGTGCTGGGAACACCCAGACCTCCCCCTCAGGTGGCTGCTCCACACCTCCCTGCCCTGGAACTGAAGTCACTTGCTTGTTTCATGAGGTGTTGGTGTCACTCCCACTAGAAAGAAAAAGAAAAGGGACTTTGCCTTCTCACATTCCAGTCCACATCCGCAACCAGCTCAGGGACTGTTCTGAGAGAAACACTCAATTTCTTTTGAGGAATTATAAAGAAATACATGGTGATTGAATGAATGATCAAAAATCTTCAAAGACTGGAACCAGAATGCAGAGTCCTTAGAATTCCAGCCACACAGGATGGGTTTCTTGTCCCTCCAGGGGCGGAGACCTATGTCTCAATCTCTTTGCTGCTCTCTAGAGAAATATTCCTCCCTGCACTGGGTTTTAGGTCTTTGCTTATTAATAATAGTTTCCACATATGCAAAATTTTAACTTCTTTCCAAATTTCTATCTCGTTACCACCCAAAACAAAAGGTCCACAATGGCCAGAATTGCAGCAAGTGTATGCTCCTCACTTGCCTTCTGTCACCCCTCTGCACTTGCACGAGTCCTCACCTGCCCTCAACAGAGGGAGAATGACTTTAATGACCAAGGGCAGAGCACACAGTTCTGCTGCTGGTCAGTTCCCGCCTTTCCTTGTCACTGTTTTCTAGCTCATTCCTTGAACTCTGCTCTATCATTTGTTGGCTCACTGGCTCATGTCATCACACTCACCTGGAAGACCTGGCCTACATCTTGGCCCTTGGGCCTGAGTAGTCAACTGACCACCGGCTTGTTCCTGGTCTCTATGTGTTATTCCTGCTTCAACCCCAGTTCCTAGGATGTTCTGGGAAATGGTGCCTCATAGAAACACACCTCAGCTGGGTGATGGGTAATCCTGAAGCTGGACAGATTGGCTTCTGGTTGACCAATCAGGGAGGTGGTCAGTGAAGAACCAGGAGAAGTGCAAGGGTGTCTCTGACTCCCAGTCTGTGTCTTTCCACAAGCAAACATTGACAGTAAACTGGCACTGAGAAAATCTGTGCTTCGTCCCAGACACAGAGCTGGAGGACTTATGTTCTCTGAGTGCTGAAATCCCCATGCATTTGTCTCCTGATACACAGACCTGCCTTGTTGTTTTTAGACTCAAGTTGTCTGAGGGCTGAGAGGTGCCAACTCTAATTGCAGAAGCCTTTGAAGAATCACAGGTACCACCCAGGGCAATGATCTCCCTGTTACCTGCACAGCAGAGCTACCCACACCCAGCAACACAGCAACAACTGCAACTGCAAGAGTTTTAATTTGCATTTTCCTAATGATATTGATGTTGACCATGTTTTTTTTTATTGTTGTTTTAGGGAGAGATGAGGTGATGCAGAGACAGAAAACGTCAAGGGGAAAAATTCCAAGTAAGAGAGAACCGGTGCCTTCCGTAAGCACCCTGACCAGCGACTAGGCCTCCAACCTAGGTATGTGCTGTGGCCAAAGACCAAGCCTCCAGAGTTTGAGTGAACAAAACAATCCTCTAAACAACTTAGCCACCCAGCCAGGGCGGGCGTCTTTTCATGTGTTTATTGGCCATTTGTATATCTTTTGAACATGTGTGTTTAAGTGCTTTGCCATTATTAAATTAGGTACTTGGCTTTGTTGTTTTTGAGTTGTAGAAGTTTTTTGTATATTCTGGATATTAACTCTTCTTTTCATATAGCATTTGCAAAGTATTTTGTCCCATTTCACAGGTCACCTTTCACTCTGTTTACTGTGTCCTTTGATGAGCGGAGGTTATTTTTGACAACATGCAATTTATCTAATTTTTCTTTTTGTGCCTTTGTTTTTAGTGTCATATTTAAGAAATCATGGACAAATCCAATGTCATAATGCTTTCCCCTATATTTTCTTCTAAGAGTATATTACAGTTTTAGGTCTTACTTGCAGGATTCCATCCATTTTGACTTCATGTTTGTGTGTGGTACATGCAACAATCCACTTCATTTGTTTGCATGTGGATATTGTTGTTCAGCACCATGTGCTGTAAAAACTGTCCTTTCCTTACTGAACAGTCTTGGCTTTCCTGTCCAAAGCACTTCATCGTGTCCTTTGATGAACAGAAGTTTTCGTGCCAGTGTCACACTATTTTGGTTACTCTGTGTTTGTAGTGAGCTTTGAAATTCATAAGAGTGGGACCTCTAGTTTCATTCTTTTTATCTCTAAGATCATTGCATCCATTTGGGGTTCATTGAAATTTTATATGTATTCTAGGATGGATTTATTCTTCTGCAAAAAAGTCATTGGGATTTTGATATGGATGGTATCAAATGTGTAAACAGTGGGGATCTTCCATCCGTAAGCATGGGTATCTTTCCACTTATTTGTTTCCTTTTTATCTTTTTTCAAAAAAAAAAAAGGTAGTTTTCAGTGTATATGTCTTTCAAGTCCTTAATTAAGATTACTCTTAAGTATTCTATCCTTTGTGATGCTGTTGGAAGTAAAACTGTTTTCCTACTTTTATTTTAGGAGTGTTCATTGTTGTTTTGAAGAAATAGAAATGATGCTGAGTGTTGATTTTTTTTTTGTCCTGAAACTTTACTGAATTCATTAGTCTTAACAGGTTTATTTATTTCTTTTTTGCATGTGGGAGTGAAGTTTTTACAATTTTCTACATATAAGATAATGTTGTCGGTTGAAAGAGAAAATTTTTCTTCCTTATATCCAATTTAGATACTGCTTGTTTCATCTTTGTGCCTAATTTTTCTGGCCAGAATTTTAAGCACTACATTAAATAAGTAGGAAAAGCAGTATTTTTGTCTTGTTCATGATAGTAGTATAGTTTTGATGTTTCTCCGTGGAGCATTGTGGTAGCTGTGGAATTTCCTGTATGGCCTTTAATATACTGAGTGGTTTTCTTCTATTCCTATAGTCTCTGTCCTTCGTTAAAACCATTGCCACTTCTCTCTAAAGATTTTTTTATGGTGGAAGTCAATCCGCAGGCCAGGAAGTAAAGTGCTGTTCATAATGAGAAATCCTTTAGATGGAAATTCTCTGAATCCAAGGTCACCAGACTGGGTTGGGTCATCTTTACTGCCTAATAAATTATTTACCAAGACACAAATATTTTCCCACTTACTGTAATTTTCCATGGCTCCAGAGATGGATAGAAGTGGTAAGCTGGCCTTCCCTAGCACATATGCAATTTACATGAGGAGAGGGATTTGATTTTTTTGAAGCCAAAGAAAGTCTTTGAGAGAAAAAAATCTTCCCTGATGATATGGTTGTAGGATACATGTGCTGGGAAGGGGTTCCCTGTGCTACATCTGTGGGAACAGGTCAGGGGTCACTCTGAGGTGACCTAGGCTGAGAAAGAGCATCTGGTTCTCTTTTTACAGGTTGTCATCTGAAGAAAGATAACGGTCCTTCTGTAGAGGCAGGACCATCCTCTGGTGAACTTCAAGAGCTCACTGTGGGCTGAGAGAGGCTAAGATCTCAAAGGAAGCAGTGTGGTCCCAGTTCTCAAGCCCACTCACAATCAGTCACATTTTTGTTTCTCTACAGAGCTCCTGAGAGTGCCCACCCTTTTAGCCCGCAGCACCACAGTCACAAAGCACAAAATTGCTGAGGCTGTGACCTCTACACAAATGTGGTCCTAACCTGTGTTTGTTCCATCGCAGGAATCTGCAGCTCAGGAGAAAAACGAAGTTGTTCCAGAAGCATAGAAACATCACCATAGACCCCATCAGGGAAGAGGATGCTGGGGATGACCAGTGTCAAGTCTCCAACCCATCAGTTCTGTTGGAAGTGCAGCTCCTCGAGATGGATGTGAAATATGAATGACCCTCCTCTCCTCTTCTATGCTATTAAAGTCTGAATAATTTTTGCACCTTTTTAATAATTTTTTTTGTCAGGGTAGAATGCCCTTAGATAACTTGCATTGAGTAAATAAATAGAAAAAATGTGTGCTGACATTGTCGTTACTATTGACTGAAGATCACATTCCGCACCAGATTCCAGCTGTGCTTTGTCCCAGTTGCACCATCTCCGTGGTGGAGGTGATGCCCAGTTCCTCACAAGACAGGAAGTGGTTGTTTGATGGCCGATTGAAGCACATGAGGACCTCACAGAAAATTGAGTTTAGTGCCTTCACCAGGGAAATGTGTGGAGGGTGTGTGGATCCAGTTGTGGGCAATGGGAATGGACAAGAGAACACCCATGTGGGTAGCACACTGATATTTGTCTCACTTTTTTATTTCTCTCCCCAAATTTCTAAATCCCAGTTGAGTAGTCTCACTTTTATGGAAATAGACTTATTTGCATGAAATAGACTTATTTGCATCAGTTCAGTGTTACTGTGTCTTCTAATTAAAAATTAACTGGAGGCATTGGTAATACACTTAAAGCTTTGGCTCAAATGTGCTAGTTCAAATGTGCTATAATTCTGATGCCCACAGAGTTATAAGTGACCTTACCCTTTATAAAGCTAGGTTTGACTTCACAGGTATTTTGATAACTTCTGGAGAAAAGAGCATCACCCAAGTTAGAGAGACTGAGGGTGAAGTGTGAGTGTGAGGCTTCGTGATCTCGAGAGGCTGTTAAAACTCCTGTCTTAGGTCTTATGAAAACATGTGCATCAGAGCAAACTATGTGGCGAATGTCAGCTCCTCTGCACTGAGGTAACTACTCAGGTGAAATCAAGTGACAGCAGCCATGTTGGAGGAACAAGAATACTCTTCTTCCTTGGACGTGATGTTGATTAAAGGAAAGGAGACTATAGAAAAAAATGTAATGTCTCCATTAAAAAAAAATGCTCCAGAGCACAGTTTTCTTGAGATCTCATCCTACTTCTGCCCGGGGACTCTCAGGTGTTTTGTGGCTGTTTATAAATTGCTGGGAAGTTGCACCTCTTTATAAATTGCAGACACTAATGGAGATGCAAACTGGGTCTTTGCTGAATAAGATTTATTTGTATTTCTCCCCATTATGCAGAAAGCAGTTTTGTTATGACTCAGAGGCCCCAACGTTCCCCTAGAGTCTCTAATCTTCTAACAGGTGTTTGTAAATACAGGCCTCTGACCTCAAGTTTTATAGAACATTTCCTTTAGAAATGTAATTGCAATTTATGATTGCAGATTCTTTGTCTAACCTTTTGACATACACATGTCTCCTCAAAAGCTTCTTGGCGGTGTTGATTCAGAGAATATCTGACTAGGGTATTTGGGCCCATCCCTGTGAAGAAGTATAATCTTCCTGGTGTCTCTCTGCCCCATCTCTGTGGAAGAGTAGGCACCTAACTTAGGTGGAGACCTCTACAGACAGATGTAAAAGAACCTTCTGTCAGAATTACATGAGGAGTTTTACTTAAATTTTTTGTAAAGCCCATTAGCAACTGCAGATGCCTATGATTCCTTCTGCTGTTTTCCAATCTCCCCAGCCTTTTGTTTCAGGGGTGTTGAGTTTAGTCTCAGCGCCCCGTTGCACGATCTCGAATAAAGTCTTTCTTGCTTCTTCAAATTTCTCTGACACATGTTTTACTTGGACACCACTTACCTGTAATTAGCTGGTCTTTTCATCTTGCTCACAATGTCAATCCTCATTATATTTTCAAAACTTCTGATTTTTTCCTTATCTAACTGGAATCCTCATAAAACATTTACAGTTTTTCTCTCTCTCCTCTGACTTGGTGTCCCCAGCAGGAGATGGTGTGACTGCCCAGTTTCTCCTAGGGCTCCAGGTTGCCTTGGATTAGACTTGGTCCAGAACCTGAGAAGACGTGCAGGCATAAAACCATGCCACCACCTAACCATCAACAGTGTTCTCATTCCACACACCTTTTCACCTTCAAAAAACAAGACCACAGATAATTTCAAAAATATTCTTTCATGAAAACTTGACAGCTCCAGGAAACATACAGGTCCCTGTCACATCAGCCACCTGCAGGCCTGCCCTGGAGGACCCTGCTTTGGTCCTTCTGTGACCTGCAGCTCAAGCCAGATGTCAGTGTCCTCATTGTTTGTCTTCCAAACTCCACATGCCTGTCCTTAGAGAGTCTGCAACCAGAACCTGGGAAATGGGAAAGAAATCTCTGCTTTGGTCGTGTTTTCTTCCAATGTCCCACGGCATCTGGGATATTTGGCTAAAATCCTAAAAGGCCTGCCCAGAGGCAGATTGTGGGTCAGCAGAGCTGGGCCATGAAGGGATGGGGTCTGCTCAAAGTCAGAATGGGAAATTGTAAAGTCTGTGGGTTCTGTGCATGTTAGGCATCATATGGGTTCATGGAGACCTATGGGTGCCATGAAAAAGGGCTCTTTGAAGGGTCTCAACATGGGACTGTGACTATGAGTGAGGGACTGGTCCACATTTCGAGGGAGGAGGCACTGGAGCTGGTGCAGTAAAGTGGGGGTTTCCGTTTTCCCAGACTTGAGTGAGTGTAAAGGATGAGACCCAGGGTTGGGAGAAAGAACAAGGCTCTTGAAAACTCAGCTTACTGCCCTGATATTGGGGCAAGAGGAAGCAGCTGTTGTACAGGCTAGCAGTGGACATGGCACAGGTGATGTGGGAATGGAGACAAGAGAGAGAACAAAGATGAGCATCCAGTGGGAGCCAGGAGTCTGGAGGGCAATGAGGGATTGTGCAATGGGACTGGGAACACCATGGATGCAAGAGGTGAGTCAAAGAAGTTTGGGGAATTTAGTCAGGAAGGGAGGTGCAGGGTGAGGCAGTCAGACTAGAAAAGGTTTGGGATGGAGGCTGAGGGAGGTGGGGGATGCAGGGCAGGCTTGACGGCAAGGATTAAATTGTACTCAAGAGGTGTCTGGTCTCAAGTTCTGATCCAGTAGAGACATGTGAGGCTGGCTCTCAAAGTGTGTGGTCTGGGGAAGCAGTTTCCACATGGCCTTGAAGAGCTGAAAAACTAAGTATTTCCTCCCACACACCCAAGATGTGTCTCATCTGAGTCAACAAGTTAGCCATGTCCCAGGAGATTTGTCAGCAAGTAAGGCTGACCTAGGTGCCTGGGCACAGGCAAGGGACTGGCTGATGGTATGCGAGGAGGGGAGGGGTGCTGAGGGTCTGGATGAACTTGGAGTGAGTGGAATCTTTTCCTCCTTTGTTGACTAATCAGAGTGAACATTCTGTGATTTTACAGATAAGAACTATGTGACAGGTTATAGTACTGGAGCAGTAGGTTCCCGTGGTCTGGGCCACCTGTCCTTGTCTAATCCAGGATGTATCACTTCCATCTGTGAGGGATGCTGCCCTCCCCAGCTGACCTAAGTTGGTGGGTGTGATAGAAACCAGGTCACGATGAGGAGGTCTGATTATCTGGGCACATCACAGCCCATGTTCAGACCCTCCATCTCTCCTGAGGCCTGGAAGCCGTCAGAAGCTGCAGTTCTGTCCCTGTAGAAGGCACAGCCTTGCTGCAAACCCTGGGAGTCTGCATGTGATTCTCTTATTAGGTCTCACCAGAGGCTTTGCAAACACCTCTTATTCTTCTAACATAGATTAGATGGAGGTAAAGCAAAGCAAATTGTTCTTCACTCTGGAGGGTACATCTACCAGTGCCCACACTATTGGAGCCAAAAAAGCATCATAGCTGTGGCAGATCCCTGAGTGGTCACAGATGAGGGTGGCCCTACAGCTCATGCTTTGCTTAAACTGCTGGTCACTAGAGCTGATTTAATCGCTGGTGTCACTGTCCTCACTGATGTCATTGTCTTAGAGTATCCACATGAGCAGGCACCACTTCCAGTTTTTGGAGCACGTGTGTCTTTCTAAGGCAGTTAGAAAACTGGCTGATTTGTTCATCGTCTGGGAGAAAATCTCTAGTTTTCACCATTAAGGATGACATTACGTGTAGGTCTGTACAGGTTTATTTAACTTGACTTTTGCGTGGAATTGACTTGGAGAATGAACACATCCATTTGCCCTGCGAGGGAGGGCTGGCTTTATGGGTTCAAAATCCATGCAGCCACGTAGAAAAGCCTGCAGTAAATTTAATACTCTGCTTTTATCATCTTAAAATTCTTAGTAACTTTTGAAGAATAACCCTGCATTTTCACTTGATATTAACTTTTTCTGGTTCTGTCCTTAGGAGTGACCCTGTGACAAAAAAAAAAAATGGTTTGACTGTATTGGGAGGTGCAATTTGTACTGTGACCACCAGAGGGCAGCATCAATGAAAAGTAACCAGGAGGGGCTGTGAATGGATGTGGAAAAGTTTTTGGCTTTTTCTTTGCTATTGTTCTCATTACTAGTGTCTAATGAGCAGAACCATCTCTCCCCCACCTCTGTAGCTTACAGAAGGATTTTTCTCCATCTCTGATGTACATCAAAGATTCAGATTTAAAGAGCTCACAGTTAGTTGGCTCAAATGTGAATAGCATTAAATCGACACAATAAAGACTACACTAAATATTGGTCTTCAGAAAAATACTGGAGATATGGATGAAAAGAATGTTTGCGTGTGTGCCTGTGTGTGTGTTGATATGAAAGAACGCAGCTGATTTTTCACCTTCCAACAGTAAAGGCCTTAAATTATTGTGCCTAAAAGTGAAACACCAGTAAGTAGCCTCAAAGAATGTTACTTAGGGAAGGACAGGTTCCATCTGGGGAAGCTGTCATGATTTTGGGAAAATGTATTCAGCATTACCCAGAGAGAGAAGCTTGAACCTCTCTGTGATCACTTCGAACAGAACACAGAGAGACCCAGAGGTTATCATGGCCACGTTCAGTGTTGTCACAGATACAAGAAAGAATATCTAACAGGAGTCAACCATGACCCGGCTTTACTTGCAGTGTGAACATATAACATAAAATAACTGTTTTATGTTCAAGCCACAGTGGGAGTTAAAATGTCTTTGTGGTTGTGAGTGATCACAACAAAACAATATGCCTCCTCTACGCCTTACAAATTGACTAAGATTTGTTTGGGAAGCCCACACTTCTTGGCTTTTCTGAATGAAATCTAATGGGCACTGACATATCCTCTGTGTTCATTTTTTTTTTAATGTCAGGAGCATAGAATTAAAAATTATTATTTTCATTTAATGAACCAATCCAAAAATGGTCTGCCTTTCTTTTGTAGAAAAGTATTTCTTAAGTTACCTTTATGCATTTGAAAGAAGACTGGAGTTGCAGTTTGCAGAATGATCACCAAAACCAGGACTGGAGATCTCCCTCACTAAAGACAACACTGCTACTTCCTGAATGAAAACACTGGGAAATGGACAGGCTGCACTGGATGCAGGCCACAGCCCATCTGCAGCCTCTGTAGCAACAGTCTAGGATGTACCAGATTCATGGCCCTGAGTGCTGGGAGAGGCACAACCAGCACCTCACAAAACCACTTGTTTCACCCTGAACTCACACATTAAATCCATTGTCAGAGAGTCTGGAAATTGCTGTTTTCAGCTTCTCAGTATTTTTTCCAAGAGGTTTTGAAAAAAAAAAAAAAACTGAGCTAAGCCATCATGGGGTATCCGTCCTAGACATTATAGGGGCACCTTTAATGTAACATGTGCACAATTAAGATCTTTACTCTTCCCACTTTCCAACCTGATCCTCTCAGAAACTCTCTTCTCAATAAATGTCAACTCTGCCTTTTCAGATGTCTAGGTCAAAAATCTTGTTGGAATTTTGTGCCTCTCTTGCTCTCGAAGTATTCTCTAACCCATCATCACACCTGCGGGTGGTCTGCAAAGCATAAAGAGAACTCAAGCCCTCAGGTCCCAGCCACCATCACAGCTACATGGGATCATTTTAACAGACCCTTAACTGGTCTTCCTGCAACCTTCTTGACTCAGTTTATATCCATTTTCCCAGTGTAGGTTGGACCAGTGATCCTTCAGTGATGAATTCTTTTAAAACTCAAGTCAGGCCCTGGCTGATGTGGGTTGAGCATGGGACTGTGAACCAAAGGGTCACTAGTTTGATTCCCAGTCAGGGAAAATGCCTGGGTTGTGGGCCAGGTCTCCAGTAGGGGGCACTCAAGAGGCAATCACACATTGATCTTTCTCTCTCTCTTCTTCCTTTCCCTCTCTCTAAAAATAAATAAATAAAATCTTTAAAAAATCAGCTCAACTCGGGTCACCCTTTATTTTCTGAAAGCCCTCCTGTGGCTCCACCGCAATCACACCAAATCAATGTCTTCACCACAGTCCACAATGTCCTACCTACATCAGTGCTGCTCACAGGGCTGGTCTGAACGAGACATGGAGCTTCCACTGAAACATCAAACAAATCAATGCTTTGGCTGAGAAAACTTGCACTGAAAACCGTGGCAGCTGAAGCAAGCAGGACACTGAGGTAGGTGGTTGGTTTACTTTTGGTGCTACACTCTTTAGCTCCTTGCAGATCACCTGTGATAGCACTGCCCCCAAAATCTGGTCTCTGCCTACAACTACACTTCTTGTGTCATTCTCTTCATCTCATCTATTCTGGCCACAATGGCTTTTTGACATTTAAACACGGCAAGCAACCTTCCGCCCCATGGTCGTTGCAGGGACCCTTTTATCTCCCTAGAGTATTCTTTCTCTGGAGACGTCCATGGCACCTCTCTCCCTCTTCTCAGTCTCATTCAAATGATACATAGTCACAGAGGCTTTCCCTGACCATCCTGTGTAAGACAGTAGTCACCAACGCACCCACTCCCTGTCTCCATCATCCTGCTTTATTATCTTTTAGAGGACTCACCATCACCTGAAATACTGCTTGTTTGTTTCCTGATTGCCTCTCCCTTATCTCTAGAGTAACAGCTTTGTAAGGCCAGTGACTGTCAAGCTCACTTTTGGGTCCCTACAACCACTACTAACCTGTGCAGAATGTGTGCTCATTGTTCAAATAGGGGGTACATTTGCCTGTGAATAAGTGCATGCAGGGAAGTGAGTGTGTTACAGAACCGACATGTGGTGGGGACAAGATACTGAATGGACCCCCCTCTCCTGGCCCCCCACCCCGTACTGAGTTCACCTTGCCCATCACCAGGGAATTATGGCCCTTAATGCCAGAGCTTGGTGGAAAGGAAAGGAACTATTTATTCAAAAGTTATACAGATTTAGAGTGATGACTCATTGTCTTTGTTAAAATCCCAAAGTCCCTTAAAACACCCATAAACACACACAGTCCTTCCCTTCCCCCTTTGCCCAGTCTGGGGTACCTCATCTCAGAAAAAGAAATAGAAGTCCGTGGCTCAGGCAGCTTCTGGTTCTTCCCAGCAATCTGTGCTTGGCTGGCAGCACTCGCGTGGTTCCCAGCACCATCAACTGTGTTACTGGGATCTCCATTTCTTAATCCAAACCCACGTGGCACCTTTTCATGGCCCACCAGCAAGAGTGCTTTCACCCCTCTCCTTCCCTGCAAGGTCTCACACTGTTCCTGTCCCTTGTCCTGCATTGTCTCTCCTGTTTCCTAAGCCACGTGGTAAAGGGAGCCCCCAAACCCTGTGGTTCCACACAAAACTTCGTGGTTCCAACCCCCAAGGCTGCCATATCTGGGTTTAAATCCCAGTGTCAATCTTCCTCTGCAGCCCCATTTCCAACTCCTCTCACAATCGGCTACACCTGCCAGCATTCCCATATTCTTCCAGCTTTTCTGGGCTGCCACAGTAAGTCCAGGCTGGCATGGCCCAGTGGCATGAAGCTAACAATCTCCAAGCTCTCACTCAGGCTCTGTAAGCAGGGGGAGTTGCCTCCCAGTTACATCATGGGTCAAAGTCATCAACATACCTATGAAACTAACCAAAAGTTATAGAAATGTTAAATGACCCATTTTGCTGTTATTTGCAAAACTGTCGATATGCAAAATAACTCTCAATGGCCCTTCTCCATGTGTCCCATTGCCCAGTTCAGGTTGTGGGGGTTAGGACATCCTATATTTTTAATATTTCCTGGACACCCTGAGTTCTGGACCCCATTACAAATCCCTCTGGGGGGGCCCTGGCTGCACCCTGTTACAGTTTCACTGTCTGTGAGATGGAAATGATTCTAGCGCTGTCAATGTGTAGTAATGATGTAGTGATTAGCCTCCTTCCTGAGATCTACTGTTATGTAACAAAAGACACCAACCTTAAAATTGCTGCTTGTCTGACATGATGAGGGTCCTGTACACAACAAACACCAAACGTGATAATAAAGAATCCATTTTTGCACAAGGTACTGAAGACCCAAAATCATGGGCAAAGTTCTCTGGAGAAGAGACACTGTGACCCTTTCAAAGGGTCTGCCTTCCTGGCTTTTTTTTTTCTTTTCTTCTTTTAAAATATATTTTATTCATTATGCTATTACAGTTGTCTCATTTTCCCCCTTTTATTCCTCTCCACCCTGCACACTGTCCCACCTGCATCCTCCCCAGCCCTTAATTCATGCCCATGGGTCCTACATATAAGTTCTTTGGCTTCTACATTTCCTATGCTATTCTTAACCTCCCCATGTCTATTTTCTACCTGTCATTTATGCTACTTATGCTACTTATTCCCTGTACCCTTTCCCCTTATCTCCCCTGCTGATAACCCTCCTTGAGATATCCATTTCTGTGATTCTGTTCCTGTTCTAATTGTTTGTTTTTGTTTTTAGGTTTGGTTTTTGATAGTTGTGAGTTTGTTGTCATTTTACTGTTCATAGTTTTGATCTTTTTCTTAGGTAAGTCCTTTTAACATTTCATATAATAATGGCTTGATGAATGAACTCCTTTAACTTTCTATTATCTGGGAAACACTTTATCTGCTCTTCCATTCTAAGTGACAGCTTTGTTTGATAGAGTCATCTTGGATGTAGGTCCTTGTCTTTCATGACTTTGAATAATTCTTTCCAGTCCCTTCTTACCTGTAAGCTTTCTTTTGAGCAAATCAGCTGATAGTCTTATGGGAACTCCTTCATAGGTAACTGTCTTCATTTCTCTTGCTGCTTTTAAGATTCTCTCCTTATATATCTTTAACCTTGGGTAATGTAATTATGATGTGCTTTGGTGTGTGATTCCTTGGGTCCATCTTCTTTGGGACTCTCTGAGCTTCCTGGGGTTCCTGAAGTCTATTTCCTTTGCCATATTGGGGAAGTTCTCCTTCATTATTTTTTCAAATAAGTTTTCAATTTCTTGCTGTTGTTCTTCTCCTTCTGGCTTCCCCAGAATCCAGATTCAGATGTTGGAATGTTTAAAGTTGTCCTGGAGGTTCCTAAGCCTCTCCTCATATTTTTGAATTCTTGTTTCTTCATTCTGTTCTGGTTGACTATTTATTTCTTCCTTCCAGTCCAAACCATTGATTTGAGTCCCAGTTTCCTTTCCATCACTGTTGGTTCCCTGTACATTTTCCTTTATTTCACTTAGCATAGCCTTCATTTTTCCCTCTATTTTGCAACCATACTCAACAATTTCTGTGAGCATCCTGATTGCCAGTGTTTTGAACTCTGCATCTGATAGGTTGGTTACCTCTTCATTGCTTAGTTGTATTTTTTTTCTGGAGATTTGGTCCATTCTTTCTTTTGAGCCATTTTTTTTTGTTGTTGTTTCAGCATGCCTGTTGTGTAGTAAGGGGCAGAACCTTGGTATTCGCCAGGGTGGGGCAACCCAGGTAGCTGTGTTGTGGTGCTGTATGTGATGGAGGGGTCTGAGAGACAACAACGCTGCTTGCTTGGCTCTCAGCTAGCTTTCAGTTACTCCTCCACTACCCACAGGCAAATTGGGCCCTTCTGGTGCTGATTCCCAGGTGGGTGGTCTTGTGTATGTTCTAGGACCCTGTGGGTCTCTCCGACAAACTTTCCTGTGAGGCTGGGAGTTTCTCCCACTGCCTCATCCCCCACAGGATTTTTCAGTCAAAGGTTTTGAGGCTTTATTTCCTTGTACTGGAACCATGGGTTGTCCAGAGAGTGTGGAACCCTGGGCTCAGAGAGTTAAGTCTTTCTCACTCCCCAGTTATTCCTCACAGTTTATCTACATGCAAATGCGGAACTGACCATTCTGCCAGCAGCTGCCTCACCCAGTCTGCCAGCTACCACCTTGCTATGAGTCCCCTCTGCCAGGCTGCCTGTCTCTGCCCCTCCCACCAGTTAGGATGAATGTTTCTTTAACTCCTTGGTTGTTGGACTTCCATACAGTTTGATTTGCTGTCACTTCTGTGTTTTTTTTTATTTAATTTATTGTTTTGCTGTTTTTTCTTTTGCTATGCGAGGAGGCAAAGTGTATCTACCTACACCTCCATCTTGGCCAGAAGTCCCCACCTGGCTTTTTGTGCCTCTATTCACTCCATCTCTGAAATGACCCTGAAGAATGCTCATTCTTCCCATACTGCATTTCAGAGAGAAAACAGGCTCTTACTGGGACTGTCACCTCACAAGGCACAGAACTTGGTGGGGCTTTTCTGTTATGTCTGCACTTACCTACCCACACTACATGGGTTAGACACATGGATCAGGGTCGCTTCTTTTTACTGAATATTGTGTCTCTGAAACACATCCACATTGACAAGCGTGGTCTTATTCCTGGCATTGCCATCACTACACGATATTTACACTTCCTCAAAAAAGGACACCTTTATTAAAAACAGGATCATTGGCTGTCTATGGAACATGATCTGGATATTTTGAAAGGCAAAGTCCATTACATGTTTAAAAGCATATTATACCTTTCAAAAGGGAATGGAATGTCTTTACAATTAATAAGGAAACACTATTACTTTATTTTCTATAAGGACAAGGTCAGTACTCATAATTAAAACTGGTTATTGTATTTTTAAATAGACATGATTATTTTATTGTTTGAAAAATCTACAGTTATTTTTAATAAATGACATAATTATAAAGGATAAAAGTGCTATCTATCAGAAATGGATCATTATATTTTTGTCAAAATATTATTTATATTAAAGATGGAACAATTATATTTTAGGTTAAGATGATCATGAAACAAAACCATGAACGTTACTTTATAAGCTAGTTTATTTAAAAAGCCTAGGAAAGTACATACCATATAGACATGAATTAACAAAACATAACTAAGCTAACACCTGGGTAACTGCCTGAGTCAGGAAACAGTTTATTGCCAGAGACCTAGGGCTGCATGGAGAAGAAACTAAGGCCTCAGAAGCTGCTGAAAAGGAACCTGTGCCCTGGGTGGGAGAGAGGAGTGGAGCGCAGTTGAGGGCTCAGAAAGGGAGTGGATTTGGGGGCTCCAGGAATGCTGAGCCAAGGCCTGCCTTTCCCTGAGGGGTGCCAGCCAGGGACCCAGAGGTCCCTGGGCAGGTTGGGCATCCCCCCAGCTGCTGCATTCCTCAGCTGGAGACTGAGGGAGAGGGAGAGGGAAGGCACGGGTCAGGAAGAAAGCTGTTTACCTGGAAGGGTGTGAGTGTGTGTGTTAGTAACTAGAAGAGAAGAGAAGATTCGGAGGGCAAAAGGAAGATCAGAAAACCAGACACAGGGTAGGTGAGTCCAGCATGAAGGCCATGGCCCAGGGCTGAGTGTCAGGTTCAGGAACTGTGATAAGAAATCACGTGTCTCAGGGAAACTCTAATCAAAACAGCAATGAGATTCCTCAAGCATTAAAAGTAGAATGGTACCCAGCAATTATACTTTTGATTATTTATCCAAAAAATGTAAACAGTAATTCAAAAAGAAATATGATCCTTTATGTCCATTGCAGCATTGTTAACAATAGCCAAAATATGGGAGCAACCTACTTGTCCACCAATAAATGAATGTATAAAGAATGTGTGGTATGTATATGCCATATATGTATATTAAATATAAATACACATGTATATATAAAATGGAATATAAATCAACCATAACAAAGAATGAAATTTTGCCATGTGTGACAAAATGGATGGCGTGCAGGGTATTATTTTAAGTAATATATGTCTGACACAGAAAGGCAAATACCTTATGATGTTACTATATGTGAAATCGAAAAAGGAAGACAAATAAACAAACAAAACAAAACAAAAACAGACTCACAGATGAGGAGAATAAACTAGTGGTGTCCAGAGAAATGTGGGTGAGCAGATCATAAAAATAGCTAAAAGGAGGTTAAAACAGGCAAACATCCAGTTATAAAATTAATAAATCTCTGGGATGTATCAAACAGCATAGAGAATGTAGTCAGTAATTTTGCAATAACTTAGTGCGTTGGCGGAGGGTAATGGGACATATTGTGGAGATCACTTTGTAATGTAAATAAATGTCGAGCCAATATGTTGTACACCTGAAAAAGATAGAAAACTGAAAGTAAAATATACTTCAATTTAAATAAAGATGTACAAACACAATGAGATACCATTTCACCCCCACTTGGACGGCTATCACCAAAACCAGAAAAGAGCAAGTGTTGGCATCAAAGAGGAGAGGTTGGACTGCTCCTGTTCCATTGGTGGAGGTGTGGAATGTAACTACTTTATAATTCCAATGACACAAGGTAGTCATATTACTCAAAATTATTGAGATGCAAAGAGTTAATAGTAGCTGTCAGGGTCTGGAAAGAAGGACAGCAAAGATTTTAAAATATTTAATGGGTAGTGTTTCGGTTTTATAAAGTGAAAGGAGGTGTGCAGATGGGTGACGGAGAAGGTGGCCCAACAATGGGGGTGTGTTTAATACCATTACACTGCTCCTTAAAACGGTAAAAATAGGAAATTCACGTGATGTGTATTTTATCACCGTAACAAGCTTTAAATATTTTGTCTCTGAATGTGAGTGTCAGTGACATAGTTGCATATGTAATGAAGACCATCCTAAGTGTACCATTTGTCTCTCTTGGTGGCCAAGTGGTTGATGTTTAAAGAAATGGTGGCTTGGTTTCTGTTTTGTTACTTCACCCTCGCAGACCGCCTGAGAGGCTTCATTGTGGCCCTAACCTGAAACTTGCTCATCTGAGGCAGTTAATCAACTGAGACCTTGTTTGTGCCCCTTAAAATAGTTCCCTCTGCCTTCAGCACCTCTCAATGCCATGGGTACCTCTCCTTCTTCCTCCTCTTCTGCCATAGAGTACATGCTTCAACATTAGGGCACTAAATCGGTTTAATATCTTCAGTGAAGGGAAACGGCACAGGTGCTCTGGAAAATAGTATGGCGGCTCCTCAAAAAGTCACACACAGAATCACCCTGTAAGCCAGGCACTCCACTTCTGGGTGCATACTCAGAATAAGTGGGAGCAGGTTCCCAAACAGATGATTGCGCACACATGTTCACAGCAGACTGATACACAACAGGTAAAATGAGAACTTCGTGCTGGTGTCTGCGGATGGATGAATGGGTGAGCTAACTGTGGTATAAACAGACAAGGGAATATTACTCCACCTTTAATAGAGAGAATTCTGTCACACGCTACAGCATGGAGAAGCCTTGACTGTGTGATACTGAGTAAAATAAATCAAGCACAAAATGTAACTACTTTATAATTGTAATGACACAAGGTAGTCAGATTACTCAAATTTATTGAGATGCAAAGAGTTAATAGTAGCTGTCAGGGTCTGGAAAGAAGGACAGTAAAGATTTCAAAATATTTAATGGGTAGCGTTTTGGTTTTATAAAGTGAAAGGAGGTGTGGAGATGTGTGATGCAGAAGGTGGCCCAACAATGGGGGTGTGTTTAATACCATTAAACTGCTCCTTAAAAGGCTCAAAATAGGAAATTCACCTGATGTGTATTTTATCACCATAACAACCTTTAAATATTTTGTCTCTGAATGTGAGTGTCAGTGATATAGTTGCATATGTAAT